>OY743225.1:64762484-64895399 GCA_963555765.1 Orthonevra nobilis
GGCTTCAAACTGAGCACATATATAGTGAATTAAGGAAAAACAACCTATATTTGAAGGAATTATAGAGAAAAAAGTTCGAGGCAAAAATCGTCTTTTTTCATACTTTTTTGTGGACTATAGCCCATGATCTTGAAACGCACTTTTTTCCTGATTTTGAGTTTTTTCTAAACTGATATATTTATCCTTACAAAGGCTTCAAACTGAGCACATATATAGTGAATTTAAGAAAAACAACCTATATTTGAAGGAATTATAGAGAAAAAAGTTCGAGGCAAAAATCGTCTTTTTTCATACTTTTTTGTGGACTATAGCCCATGATTTTAAAATGCACTTTTTTCCTGATTTTGAGTTTTTTCTAAACTGATATATTTATCCTTACAAAGGCTTCAAACTGAGCACATATATAGTGAATTTTAGAAAAACAACCTATATTTGAAGGAATTATGGAGAAAAAAGTTCGAGGCAAAAATCGTCTTTTTTCATACTTTTTTGTGGACTGTAGCCAATGATCTTGAAATGCACTTTTTTCCTGATTTTGAGTTTTTTCTAAACTGATATATTTATCCTTACAAAGGCTTCAAACTGAGCACATATATAGTGAATTTTAGAAAAACAACCTATATTTGAAGGAATTATAGAGAAAAAAGTTCGAGGCAAAAATCGTCTTTTTTCATACTTTTTTGTGGACTATAGCCCATGATCTTGAAATGCACTTTTTTCCTGATTTTGAGTTTTTTCTAAACTGATATATTTATCCTTACAAAGGCTTCAAACTGAGCACATATATAGTGAATTTAGGAAAAACAACCTATATTTGAAGGAATTATAGAGAAAAAAGTACGAGGCAAAAATCGTCTTTTTTCATACTTTTTTGTGGACTATAGCCCATGATCTTTAAATGCAGTTTTTTTCCTGATTTTGAGTTTTTTCTGAACTGATATATTTATCCTTACAAATGCTTCAATCTGAGCACATATATAGTGAATTTTAGAAAAACAACCTATATTTGAAGGAATTATAGAGAAAAAAGTTCGAGGCAAAAATCGTCTTTTTTCATACTTTTTTGTGGACTATAGCCCATGATTTTAAAATGCACCTTTTTCCTGATTTTGAGTTTTTTATAAACTGATATACTTATCCTTACAAAGGCTTCAAACTGAGCACATATATAGTGAATTTAGGAAAAACAACCTATATTTGAAGGAATTATAGAGAAAAAAGTTCGAGGCAAAAATCGTCTTTTTTCATACTTTTTTGTGGACTATAGCCAATGATCTTGAAATGCACTTTTTTCCTGATTTTGAGTTTTTTCTAAACTGATATATTTATCCTTACAAAGGCTTCAAACTGAGCACATGTATAGTGAGTTAAGGAAAAACAACCTATATTTGAAGGAATTATAGAGAAAAAAGTTCGAGGCGAAAATCGTCTTTTTTCATACTTTTTTGTGGACTTCAAACTGGACTTTTGTGGACTATAGCCCATGATCTTGAAATGCACTTTTTTCCTGATTTTGAGTTTTTTCTTAACTGATATATTTATCCTTACAAAGGCTTCAAACTGAGCACATATATAGTGAATTTTAGAAAAACAACCTATATTTGAAGGAATTATAGAGAAAAAAGTTCGAGGCAAAAATCGTCTTTTTTCATACTTTTTTGTGGACTATAGCCCATGATCTTGAAATGCACTTTTTTCCTGATTTTGAGTTTTTTATAAACTGATATACTTATCCTTACAAAGGCTTCAAACTGAGCACATATATAGTGAATTTAGGAAAAACAACCTATATTTGAAGGAATTATAGAGAAAAAAGTTCGAGGCAAAAATCGTCTTTTTTCATACTTTTTTGTGGACTATAGCCCATGATCTTGAAATGCACTTTTTTCCTGATTTTGAGTTTTTTCTAAACTGATATATTTATCCTTACAAAGGCTTCAAACTGAGCACATATATAGTGAATTTTAGAAAAACAACCTATATTTGAAGGAATTATAGAGAAAAAAGTTCGAGGCAAAAATCGTCTTTTTTCATACTTTTTTGTGGACTATAGCCCATGATCTTGAAATGCACTTTTTTCCTGATTTTGAGTTTTTTCTAAACTGATATATTTATCTTTACAAAGGCTTCAAACTGAGCACATATATGGTGAATTTAGGAAAAACAACCTATATTTGAAGGAATTATAGAGAAAAAAGTTCGAGGCAAAAATCGTCTTTTTTCATACTTTTTTGTGGACTATAGCCCATGATCTTAAAATGCACTTTTTTCCTGATTTTGAGTTTTTTCTAAACTGATATATTTATCCTTACAAAGGCTTCAAACTGAGCACATATATAGTGAATTTAGGAAAAACAACCTATATTTGAAGGAATTATAGAGAAAAAAGTTCGAGGCAAAAATCGCCTTTTTTCATACTTTTTTGTGGACTATAGGCCATGATCTTGAAATGCACTTTTTTCCTGATTTTGAGTTTTTCCAAACTGATATATTTATCCTTACAAAGGCTTCAAACTGAGCACATATATAGTGAATTTAGGAAAAACAACCTATATTTGAAGGAATTATAGAGAAAAAAGTTCGAGGCAAAAATCGTCTTTTTTCATACTTTTTTGTGGACTATAGCCCATGATCTTGAAATGCACTTTTTTCCTGATTTTGAGTTTTCCCTAAACTGATATATTTATCCTTACAAACGCTTCAAACTGAACACATATATAGTGAATTTTAGAAAAACAACCTATATTTGAAGGAATTATAGAGAAAAAAGTTCGAGGCAAAAATCGTCTTTTTTCATACTTTTTTGTGGACTATAGCCCATGATCTTGAAATGCACTTTTTTCCTGATTTTGAGTTTTTTATAAACTGATATACTTATCCTTACAAAGGCTTCAAACTGAGCACATATATAGTGAATTTAGGAAAAACAACCTATATTTGAAGGAATTATAGAGAAAAAAGTTCGAGGCAAAAATCGTCTTTTTTCATACTTTTTTGTGGACTATAGCCCATGATCTTGAAATGCACTTTTTTCCTGATTTTGAGTTTTTTCTAAACTGATATATTTATCCTTACAAAGGCTTCAAACTGAGCACATATATAGTGAATTTTAGAAAAACAACCTATATTTGAAGGAATTATAGAGAAAAAAGTTCGAGGCAAAAATCGTCTTTTTTCATACTTTTTTGTGGACTATAGCCCATGATCTTGAAATGCACTTTTTTCCTGATTTTGAGTTTTTTCTAAACTGATATATTTATCCTTACAAAGGCTTCAAACTGAGCTCATATACAGTGAATTTAGGAAAAACAACCTATATTTGAAGGAATTATAGAGAAAAAAGTTCGAGGCAAAAATCGTCTTTTTTCATACTTTTTTGTGGACTATAGCCCATGATCTTAAAATGCACTTTTTTCCTGATTTTGAGTTTTTTCTAAACTGATATATTTATCCTTACAAAGGCTTCAAACTGAGCACATATATAGTGAATTTAGGAAAAACAACCTATATTTGAAGGAATTATAGAGAAAAAAGTTCGAGGCAAAAATCGCCTTTTTTCATACTTTTTTGTGGACTATAGCCCATGATCTTGAAATGCACTTTTTTCCTGATTTTGAGTTTTTCCAAACTGATATATTTATCCTTACAAAGGCTTCAAACTGAGCACATATATAGTGAATTTAGGAAAAACAACCTATATTTGAAGGAATTATAGAGAAAAAAGTTCGAGGCAAAAATCGTCTTTTTTCATACTTTTTTGTGGACTATAGCCCATGATCTTGAAATGCACTTTTTTCCTGATTTTGAGTTTTTTCTAAACTGATATATTTATCTTTACAAAGGCTTCAAACTGAGCACATATATAGTGAATTTAGGAAAAGCAACCTATATTTGAAGCAATTATAGAGAAAAAAGTTCGAGGCAAAAATCGTCTTTTTTCATACTTTTTTGTGGACTATAGCCCATGATTTTAAAATGCACTTTTTTCCTGATTTTGAGTTTTTTCTTAACTGATATATTTATCCTTACAAAGGCTTCAAACTGAGCACATATATAGTGAATTTAGGAAACACAACCTATATTTGAAGGAATTATAGAGAAAAAAGTTCGAGGCAAAAATCGTCTTTTTTCATACTTTTTTGTGGACTATAGCCCATGATCTTGAAATGCACTTTTTTCCTGATTTTGAGTTTTTTCTAAACTGATATATTTATCCTTACAAAGGCTTCAAACTGAGCACATTAAGGAAAAACAACCTATATTTGAAGGAATTATAGAGAAAAAAGTTCGAGGCAAAAATCGTCTTTTTTCATCCTTTTTTGTGGACTATAGCCCATGATCTTGAAATGCACTTTTTTCCTGATTTTGAGTTTTTTCTAAACTGATATATTTATCTTTACAAAGGCTTCAAACTGAGCACATATATAGTGAATTTAGGAAAAACAACCTATATTTGAAGCAATTATAGAGAAAAAAGTTCGAGGCAAAAATCGTCTTTTTTCATACTTTTTTGTGGACTATAGCCCATGATCTTGAAATGCACTTTTTTCCTGATTTTGAGTTTTTTTCTAAACTGATATATTTATCCTTACAAAGGCTTCAAACTGAGCACATATATTGTGAATTTTAGAAAAACAACCTATATTTGAAGGAATTATAGAGAAAAAAGTTCGAGGCAAAAATCTCCTTTTTTCATACTTTTTTGTGGACTATAGCCCATGATTTTGAAATGCACTTTTTTCCTGATTTTGAGTTTTTTCTAAACAGATATATTTATTCTCACAAAGGCTTCAAATTGAGCACATATATAGTGAATTTGATAAAAACAACCTATATTTGAAGGAATTATAGAGAAAATAGATACGGGAAAAAATCGCCTTTTTTCATACTTTTTTGTGGACTATAACCAATGATTTTGAAATGCACTTTTTTCCTGATTTTGAGTTTTCCCTAAACTGATATATTTATCCTTACAAACGCTTCAAACTGAGCACATATATAGTGAATTTAGGAAAAACAACCTATATTTGAAGCAATTATAGAGAAAAAAGTTCGAGGCAAAAATCGTCTTTTTTCATACTTTTTTGTGGACTATAGCCCATGATCTTGAAATGCACTTTTTTCCTGATTTTGAGTTTTTTCTAAACTGATATATTTATCTTTACAAAGGCTTCAAACTGAGCACATATATAGTGAATTTAGGAAAAACAACCTATATTTGAAGCAATTATAGAGAAAAAAGTTCGAGGCAAAAATCGTCTTTTTTCATACTTTTTTGTGGACTATAGCCCATGATTTTAAAATGCACTTTTTTCCTGATTTTGAGTTTTTTCTTAACTGATATATTTATCCTTACAAAGGCTTCAAACTGAGCACATATATAGTGAATTTAGGAAACACAACCTATATTTGAAGGAATTATAGAGAAAAAAGTTCGAGGCAAAAATCGTCTTTTTTCATACTTTTTTGTGGACTATAGCCCATGATCTTGAAATGCACTTTTTTCCTGATTTTGAGTTTTTTCTAAACTGATATATTTATCCTTACAAAGGCTTCAAACTGAGCACATTAAGGAAAAACAACCTATATTTGAAGGAATTATAGAGAAAAAAGTTCGAGGCAAAAATCGTCTTTTTTCATCCTTTTTTGTGGACTATAGCCCATGATCTTGAAATGCACTTTTTTCCTGATTTTGAGTTTTTTCTAAACAGATATATTTATTCTCACAAAGGCTTCAAATTGAGCACATATATAGTGAATTTGATAAAAACAACCTATATTTGAAGGAATTATAGAGAAAATAGATACGGGAAAAAATCGCCTTTTTTCATACTTTTTTGTGGACTATAACCAATGATTTTGAAATGCACTTTTTTCCTGATTTTGAGTTTTCCCTAAACTGATATATTTATCCTTACAAACGCTTCAAACTGAGCACATATATAGTGAATTTAGGAAAAACAACCTATATTTGAAGCAATTATAGAGAAAAAAGTTCGAGGCAAAAATCGTCTTTTTTCATACTTTTTTGTGGACTATAGCCCATGATCTTGAAATGCACTTTTTTCCTGATTTTCAGTTTTTTCTAAACTGATATATTTATCTTTACAAAGGCTTCAAACTGAGCACATATATAGTGAATTTAGGAAAAACAACCTATATTTGAAGCAATTATAGAGAAAAAAGTTCGAGGCAAAAATCGTCTTTTTTCATACTTTTTTGTGGACTATAGCCCATGATTTTAAAATGCACTTTTTTCCTGATTTTGAGTTTTTTCTTAACTGATATATTTATCCTTACAAAGGCTTCAAACTGAGCACATATATAGTGAATTTAGGAAAAACAACCTATATTTGAAGCAATTATAGAGAAAAAAGTTCGAGGCAAAAATCGTCTTTTTTCATACTTTTTTGTGGACTATAGCCCATGATCTTGAAATGCGATTTTTTCCTGATTTTGAGTTTTTTCTAAACAGATATATTTATTCTCACAAAGGCTTCAAATTGAGCACATATATAGTGAATTTGATAAAAACAACCTATATTTGAAGGAATTATAGAGAAAATAGATACGGGAAAAAATCGCCTTTTTTCATACTTTTTTGTGGACTATAACCAATGATTTTGAAATGCACTTTTTTCCTGATTTTGAGTTTTCCCTAAACTGATATATTTATCCTTACAAACGCTTCAAACTGAGCACATATATAGTGAATTTAGGAAAAACAACCTATATTTGAAGCAATTATAGAGAAAAAAGTTCGAGGCAAAAATCGTCTTTTTTCATACTTTTTTGTGGACTATAACCAATGATTTTGAAATGCACTTTTTTCCTGATTTTGAGTTTTCCCTAAACTGATATATTTATCCTTACAAAGGCTTCAAACTGAGCACATTAAGGAAAAACAACCTATATTTGAAGGAATTATAGAGAAAAAAGTTCGAGGCAAAAATCGTCTTTTTTCATCCTTTTTTGTGGACTATAGCCCATGATCTTGAAATGCACTTTTTTCCTGATTTTGAGTTTTTTCTAAACTGATATATTTATCTTTACAAAGGCTTCAAACTGAGCACATATATAGTGAATTTAGGAAAAACAACCTATATTTGAAGCAATTATAGAGAAAAAAGTTCGAGGCAAAAATCGTCTTTTTTCATACTTTTTTGTGGACTATAGCCCATGATCTTGAAATGCACTTTTTTCCTGATTTTGAGTTTTTTTCTAAACTGATATATTTATCCTTACAAAGGCTTCAAACTGAGCACATATATTGTGAATTTTAGAAAAACAACCTATATTTGAAGGAATTATAGAGAAAAAAGTTCGAGGCAAAAATCTCCTTTTTTCATACTTTTTTGTGGACTATAGCCCATGATTTTGAAATGCACTTTTTTCCTGATTTTGAGTTTTTTCTAAACAGATATATTTATTCTCACAAAGGCTTCAAATTGAGCACATATATAGTGAATTTGATAAAAACAACCTATATTTGAAGGAATTATAGAGAAAATAGATACGGGAAAAAATCGCCTTTTTTCATACTTTTTTGTGGACTATAGCCCATGATTTTGAAATGCACTTTTTTCCTGATTTTGAGTTTTTTCTAAACAGATATATTTATTCTCACAAAGGCTTCAAACTGAGCACATATATAGTGAATTTGATAAAAACAACCTATATTTGAAGGAATTATAGAGAAAATAGATACGGGAAAAAATCGCCTTTTTTCATACTTTTTTGTGGACTATAGCCCATGATCTTGAAATGCACTTTTTTCCTGATTTTGAGTTTTTTCTAAACTGATATATTTATCCTTACAAAGGCTTCAAACTGAGCACATATATTGTGAATTTTAGAAAAACAACCTATATTTGAAGGAATTATAGAGAAAAAAGTTCGAGGCAAAAATCTACTTTATTCATACTTTTTTGTGGACTATAGCCCATGATTTTGAAATGCACTTTTTTCCTGATTTTGAGTTTTCCCTAAACTGATATATTTATCCTTACAAACGCTTCAAACTGAACACATATATAGTGAATTTTAGAAAAACAACCTATATTTGAAGGAATTACAGAGAAAATAGATACGGGCAAAAATCGTCTTTTTTTATACTTTTTTGTGGACTATAGCCCATGATTTTGAAATGCACTTTTTTCCTGATTTTGAGTTTTTTCTAAACTGATATATTTATCCTTACAAAGGCTTCAAACTGAGCACATATATAGTGAATTTTAGAAAAACAACCTATATTTGAAGGAATTATAGAGAAAAAAGTTCGAGGCAAAAATCGTCTTTTTTCATACTTTTTTGTGGACTATAGCCCATGATCTTGAAATGCACTTTTTTCCTGATTTTGAGTTTTTTCTAAACTGATATATTTATAGTTACAAAGGCTTCAAACTGAGCACATATATTGTGAATTTTAGAAAAACAACCTATATTTGAAGGAATTATAGAGAAATAAGTTCGAGGCAAAAATCTCCTTTTTTCATACTTTTTTGTGGACTATAGCCCATGATTTTGAAATGCACTTTTTTCCTGATTTTGAGTTTTTTCTAAACTGATATATTTATCCTTACAAAGGCTTCAAACTGAGCACATATATAGTGAATTTTAGAAAAACAACCTATATTTGAAGGAATTACAGAGAAAATAGGTACGGGCAAAAATCGCCTTTTTTCATACTTTTTTGTGGACTATAGCCCATGATCTTGAAATGCACTTTTTTCCTGATTTTGAGTTTTTTCTAAACTGATATATTTATCCTTACAAAGGCTTCAAACTGAGCACATATATAGTGAATTTTAGAAAAACAACCTATATTTGAAGGAATTATAGAGAAAAAAGTTCGAGGCAAAAATCGTCTTTTTTCATACTTTTTTGTGGACTATAGCCCATGATCTTGAAATGCACTTTTTTCCTGATTTTGAGTTTTTTCTAAACTGATATATTTATAGTTACAAAGGCTTCAAACTGAGCACATATATTGTGAATTTTAGAAAAACAACCTATATTTGAAGGAATTATAGAGAAAAAAGTTCGAGGCAAAAATCGTCTTTTTTTATACTTTTTTGTGGACTATAGCCCATGATCTTGAAATGCACTTTTTTCCTGATTTTGAGTTTTCCCTAAACTGATATATTTATCCTTACAAAGGCTTCCTGAGCACATATATTGTGAATTTTAGAAAAACAACCTATATTTGAAGGAATTATAGAGAAAAAAGTTCGAGGCAAAAATCTACTTTATTCATACTTTTTTGTGGACTATAGCCCATGATATTGAAATGCACTTTTTTCCTGATTTTGAGTTTTTTCTAAACTGATATATTTATCCTTACAAAGGCTTCAAACTGAGCACATATATTGTGAATTTTAGAAAA
Source organism: Orthonevra nobilis (assembly GCA_963555765.1). Taxonomy (NCBI): domain Eukaryota; kingdom Metazoa; phylum Arthropoda; class Insecta; order Diptera; family Syrphidae; genus Orthonevra; species Orthonevra nobilis. The sequence goes on from OY743225.1 coordinate 64,771,870, forward strand.
ACAACCTATATTTGAAGGAATTATAGAGAAAAAAGTTCGAGGCAAAAATCTACTTTATTCATACTTTTTTGTGGACTATAGCCCATGATTTGAAATGCACTTTTTTCCTGATTTTGAGTTTTCCCTAAACTGATATATTTATCCTTACAAACGCTTCAAACTGAACACATATATAGTGAATTTTAAAAAAACAACCTATATTTGAAGGAATTATAGAGAAAAAAGTTCGAGGCAAAAATCGTCTTTTTTTATACTTTTTTGTGGACTATAGCCCATGATCTTGAAATGCACTTTTTTCCTGATTTTGAGTTTTCCCTAAACTGATATATTTATCCTTACAAAGGCTTCAAACTGAACACATATATAGTGAATTTTAAAAAACAACCTATATTTGAAGGAATTATAGAGAAAAAAGCGAGGCAAAAATCGTCTTTTTTTATACTTTTTTGTGGACTATAGCCCATGATCTTGAAATGCACTTTTTTCCTGATTTTGAGTTTTTTCTAAACTGATATATTTATCCTTACAAAGGCTTCAAACTGAGCACATATATTGTGAATTTTAGAAAAACAACCTATATTTGAAGGAATTATAGAGAAAAAAGTTCGAGGCAAAAATCTACTTTATTCATACTTTTTTGTGGACTATAGCCCATGATTTTGAAATGCACTTTTTTCCTGATTTTGAGTTTTTTCTAAACTGATATATTTATCCTTACAAAGGCTTCAAACTGAGCACATATATAGTGAATTTTAGAAAAACAACCTATATTTGAAGGAATTACAGAGAAAATAGATACGGGCAAAAATCGCCTTTTTTCATACTTTTTTGTGGACTATAGCCCATGATCTTGAAATGCACTTTTTTCCTGATTTTGAGTTTTCCCTAAACTGATATATTTATCCTTACAAACGCTTCAAACTGAACACATATATAGTGAATTTTAGAAAAACAACCTATATTTGAAGGAATTATAGAGAAAAAAGTTCGAGGCAAAAATCTACTTTATTCATACTTTTTTGTGGACTATAGCCCATGATTTTGAAATGCACTTTTTTCCTGATTTTGAGTTTTTTCTAAACTGATATATTTATCCTTACAAAGGCTTCAAACTGAGCACATATATAGTGAATTTGATAAAAACAACCTATATTTGAAGGAATTATAGAGAAAAAAGTTCGAGGCAAAAATCTACTTTATTCATACTTTTTTGTGGACTATAGCCCATGATTTTGAAATGCACTTTTTTCCTGATTTTGAGTTTTTTCTAAACTGATATATTTATCCTTACAAAGGCTTCAAACTGAGCACATATATAGTGAATTTTAGAAAAACAACCTATATTTGAAGGAATTACAGAGAAAATAGATACGGGCAAAAATCGCCTTTTTCATACTTTTTTGTGGACTATAGCCCATGATTTTGAAATGCACTTTTTTCCTGATTTTGAGTTTTTTCTAAACTGATATATTTATCCTTACAAAGGCTTCAAACTGAGCACATATATAGTGAATTTGATAAAAACAACCTATATTTGAAGGAATTATAGAGAAAAAAGTTCGAGGCAAAAATCTACTTTATTCATACTTTTTTGTGGACTATAGCCCATGATTTTGAAATGCACTTTTTTCCTGATTTTGAGTTTTTTCTAAACTGATATATTTATCCTTACAAAGGCTTCAAACTGAGCACATATATAGTGAATTTGATAAAAACAACCTATATTTGAAGGAATTATAGAGAAAAAAGTTCGAGGCAAAAATCTACTTTATTCATACTTTTTTGTGGACTATAGCCCATGATTTTGAAATGCACTTTTTCCTGATTTTGAGTTTTTCTAAACTGATATATTTATCCTTACAAAGGCTTCAAACTGAGCACATATATAGTGAATTTTAGAAAAACAACCTATATTTGAAGGAATTACAGAGAAAATAGATACGGGCAAAAATCGCCTTTTTTCATACTTTTTTGTGGACTATAGCCCATGATTTTGAAATGCACTTTTTTCCTGATTTTGAGTTTTTTCTAAACTGATATATTTATCCTTACAAAGGCTTCAAACTGAGCACATATATAGTGAATTTGATAAAAACAACCTATATTTGAAGGAATTATAGAGAAAAAAGTTCGAGGCAAAAATCTACTTTATTCATACTTTTTTGTGGACTATAGCCCATGATTTTGAAATGCACTTTTTTCCTGATTTTGAGTTTTTTCTAAACTGATATATTTATCCTTACAAAGGCTTCAAACTGAGCACATATATAGTGAATTTTAGAAAAACAACCTACATTTGAAGGAATTATAGAGAAAAAAGTTCGAGGCAAAAATCGTCTTTTTTCATACTTTTTTGTGGACTATAGCCCATGATCTTGAAATGCACTTTTTTCCTGATTTTGAGTTTTTTCTAAACTGATATATTTATCCTTACAAAGGCTTCAAACTGAGGCACATATATTGTGAATTTTAGAAAAACAACCTATATTTGAAGGAATTATAGAGAAAAAAGTTCGAGGCAAAAATCGTCTTTTTTCATACTTTTTTGTGGACTATAGCCCATGATCTTGAAATGCACTTTTTTCCTGATTTTGAGTTTTTTCTAAACTGATATATTTATCCTTACAAAGGCTTCAAACTGAGCACATATATAGTGAATTTAGGAAAAACAACCTATATTTGAAGGAATTATAGAGAAAAAAGTTCGAGGCAAAAATCGTCTTTTTTTCATACTTTTTTGTGGACTATAGCCCATGATCTTGAAATGCACTTTTTTCCTGATTTTGAGTTTTTTTCTAAACTGATATATTTATCCTTACAAAGGCTTCAAACTGAGCACATATATTGTGAATTTTAGAAAAACAACGTAAATTTGAAGGAATTATAGAGAAAAAAGTTCGAGGCAAAAATCGTCTTTTTTCATACTTTTTTGTGGACTATAGCCCATGATCTTGAAATGCACTTTTTTCCTGATTTTGAGTTTTTTCTAAACTGATATATTTATCATTACAAAGGCATCAAACTGAGCACATATATTGTGAATTTTAGAAAAACAACCTATATTTGAAGGAATTATAGAGAAAAAAGTTCGAGGCAAAAATCGTCTTTTTTCATACTTTTTTCTGGACTATAGCCCATGATCTTGAAATGCACTTTTTTCCTGATTTTGAGTTTTTCTAAACTGATATATTTATCCTTACAAAGGCTTCAAACTGAGCAGATATATAGTGAATTTAGGAAAAACAACCCATATTTGAAGGAATTATAGAGAAAAAAGTTCGAGGCAAAAATCGTCTTTTTTCATACTTTTTTGTGGACTATAGCCCATGATCTTGAAATGCACTTTTTTCCTGATTTTGAGTTTTTTCTAAACTGATATATTTATCCTTACAAAGGCTTCAAACTGAGCACATATATAGTGAATTTAGGAAAAACAACCTATATTTGAAGGAATTATAGAGAAAAAAGTTCGAGGCAAAAATCGTCTTTTTTCATACTTTTTTGTGGACTATAGCCCATGATCTTGAAATGCACTTTTTTCCTGATTTTGAGTTTTTTCTAAACTGATATATTTATCCTTACAAAGGCTTCAAACTGAGCACATATATAGTGAATTTAGGAAAAACAACCTATATTTGAAGGAATTATAGAGAAAAAAGTTCGAGGCAAAAATCGTCATTTTTCATACTTTTTTGTGGACTATAGCCCATGATTTTAAAATGCACTTTTTCCTGATTTTGAGTTTTTCTAAACTGATATATTTATCCTTACAAAGGCTTCAAACTGAGCACATATATTGTGAATTTTAGAAAAACAACCTATATTTGAAGGAATTATAGAGAAAAAAGTTCGAGGCAAAATCGTCTTTTTTCATACTTTTTTGTGGACTATAGCCCATGATCTTGAAATGCACTTTTTTCCTGATTTTGAGTTTTTTCTAAACTGATATATTTATCCTTACAAAGGCTTCAAACTGAGAACATATATAGTGAATTTAGGAAAAACAACCTATATTTGAAGGAATTATAGAGAAAAAAGTTCGAGGCAAAAATCGTCTTTTTTCATACTTTTTTGTGGACTATAGCCCATGATCTTGAAATGCACTTTTTTCCTGATTTTGAGTTTTTTCTAAACTGATATATTTATCCTTACAAAGGCTTCAAACTGAGCACATATATTGTGAATTTTAGAAAAACAACCTATATTTGAAGGAATTATAGAGAAAAAGTTCGAGGCAAAAATCGTCTTTTTTCATACTTTTTTGTGGACTATAGCCCATGATCTTGAAATGCACTTTTTTCCTGATTTTGAGTTTTTTCTAAACTGATATATTTATCCTTACAAAGGCTTCGAACTGAGCGCATATATATTGTGAATTTAGGAAAAACAACGTATATTTGAAGGAATTATAGAGAAAAAAGTTCGAGGCAAAAATCGTCTTTTTTCATACTTTTTTGTGGACTATAGCCCATGATCTTGAAATGCACTTTTTTCCTGATTTTGAGTTTTTTCTAAACTGATATATTTATCCTTACAAAGGCTTCAAACTGAGCACATATATTGTGAATTTTAGAAAAACAACCTATATTTGAAGGAATTATAGAGAAAAAAGTTCGAGGCAAAAATCGTCTTTTTTCATACTTTTTTGTGGACTATAGCCCATGATCTTGAAATGCACCTTTTTCCTGATTTTGAGTTTTTCTAAACTGATATATTTATCCTTACAAAGGCTTCAAACTGAGCACATATATTGTGAATTTTAGAAAAACAACCTATATTTGAAGGAATTATAGAGAAAAAAGTTCGAGGCAAAAATCGTCTTTTTTCATACTTTTTTGTGGACTATAGCCCATGATCTTGAAATGCACTTTTTTCCTGATTTTGAGTTTTTTCTAAACTGATATATTTATCCTTACAAAGGCTTCAAACTGAGCACATATATTGCGAATTTTAGAAAAACAACCTATATTTGAAGGAATTATAGAGAAAAAAGTTCGAGGCAAAAATCGTCTTTTTTCATACTTTTTTGTGGACTATAGCCCATGATCTTGAAATGCACTTTTTTCCTGATTTTGAGTTTTTTCTAAACTGATATATTTATCCTTACAAAGGCTTCAAACTGAGCACATATATTGTGAATTTTAGAAAAACAACCTATATTTGAAGGAATTATAGAGAAAAAAGTTCGAGGCAAAAATCGTCTTTTTTCATACTTTTTTGTTTGTGGATTATAGCCCATGATCTTGAAATGCACTTTTTTCCTGATTTTGAGTTTTTTCTAAACTGATATATTTATCCTTACAAAGGCTTCAAACTGAGCACATATATAGTGAATTTAGGAAAAACAACCTATATTTGAAGGAATTATAGAGAAAAAAGTTCGAGGCAAAAATCGTCTTTTTTCATACTTTTTTGTGGACTATAGCCCATGATCTTGAAATGCACTTTTTTCCTGATTTTGAGTTTTTTCTAAACTAATATATTTATCCTTACAAAGGCTTCAAACTGAGCACATATATTGTGAATTTTAGAAAAACAACCTATATTTGAAGGAATTATAGAGAAAAAAGTTCGAGGCAAAAATCGTCTTTTTTCATACTTTTTTGTGGACTATAGCCCATGATCTTGAAATGCACTTTTTTCCTGATTTTGAGTTTTTTCTAAACTGATATATTTATCCTTACAAAGGCTTCAAACTGAGCACATATATAGTGAATTTAGGAAAAACAACCTATATTTGAAGGAATTATAGAGAAAAAAGTTCGAGGCAAAAATCGTCTTTTTTCATACTTTTTTGTGGACTATAGCCCATGATCTTGAAATGCACTTTTTTCCTGATTTTGAGTTTTTTCTAAACTGATATATTTATCCTTACAAAGGCTTCAAACTGAGCACATATATTGTGAATTTTAGAAAAACAACCTATATTTGAAGGAATTATAGAGAAAAAAGTTCGAGGCAAAAATCGTCTTTTTTCATACTTTTTTGTGGACTATAGCCCATGATCTTGAAATGCACTTTTTTCCTGATTTTGAGTTTTTTCTAAACTGATATATTTATCCTTACAAAGGCTTCAAACTGAGCACATATATTGCGAATTTTAGAAAAACAACCTATATTTGAAGGAATTATAGAGAAAAAAGTTCGAGGCAAAAATCGTCTTTTTTCATACTTTTTTGTGGACTATAGCCCATGATCTTGAAATGCACTTTTTTCCTGATTTTGAGTTTTTTCTAAACTGATATATTTATCCTTACAAAGGCTTCAAACTGAGCACATATATTGTGAATTTTAGAAAAACAACCTATATTTGAAGGAATTATAGAGAAAAAAGTTCGAGGCAAAAATCGTCTTTTTTCATACTTTTTTGTGGACTATAGCCCATGATCTTGAAATGCACTTTTTTCCTGATTTTGAGTTTTTTCTAAACTGATATATTTATCCTTACAAAGGCTTCAAACTGAGCACATATATTGTGAATTTTAGAAAAACAACCTATATTTGAAGGAATTATAGAGAAAAAAGTTCGAGGCAAAAATCGTCTTTTTTCATACTTTTTTGTGGACTATAGCCCATGATCTTGAAATGCACTTTTTTCCTGATTTTGATTTTTTTCTAAACTGATATATTTATCCTTACAAAGGCTTCAAACTGAGCACATATATAGTGAATTTAGGAAAAACAACCTATATTTGAAGGAATTATAGAGAAAAAAGTTCGAGGCAAAAATCGTCTTTTTTCATACTTTTTTGTGGACTATAGCCCATGATCTTGAAATGCACTTTTTTCCTGATTTTGAGTTTTTTCTAAACTGATATATTTATCCTTACAAAGGCTTCAAACTGAGCACATATATAGTGAATTTAGGAAAAACAACCTATATTTGAAGGAATTATAGAGAAAAAAGTTCGAGGCAAAAATCGTCTTTTTTCATACTTTTTTGTGGACTATAGCCCATGATTTTAAAATGCACTTTTTTCCTGATTTTGAGTTTTTTCTAAACTGATATATTTATCCTTACAAAGTCTTCAAACTGAGCACATATATTGTGAATTTTAGAAAAACAACCTATATTTGAAGGAATTATAGAGAAAAAAGTTCGAGGCAAATATCGTCTTTTTTCATACTTTTTTGTGGACTATAGCCCATGATCTTGAAATGCACTTTTTTCCTGATTTTGGGTTTTTTCTAAACTGATATATTTATCCTTACAAAGGCTTCAAACTGAGCACATATATTGTGAATTTTAGAAAAACAACCTATATTTGAAGGAATTATAGAGAAAAAAGTTCGAGGCAAAAATCGTCTTTTTTCATACTTTTTTGTGGACTATAGCCCATGATCTTGAAATGCACTTTTTTCCTGATTTTGAGTTTTTTCTAAGCTGATATATTTATCCTTACAAAGGCTTCAAACTGAGCGCATATATTGTGAATTTTAGAAAAACAACCTATATTTGAAGGAATTATAGAGAAAAAAGTTCGAGGCAAAAATCGTCTTTTTTCATACTTTTTTGTGGACTATAGCCCATGATCTTGAAATGCACTTTTTTCCTGATTTGAGTTTTTTCTAAACTGATATATTTATCCTTACAAAGGGCTTCAAACTGAGCACATATATAGTGAATTTAGGAAAAATAACCTATATTTGAAGGATTTATAGAGAAAAAAGTTCGAGGCAAAAATCGTCTTTTTTCATACTTTTTTGTGGACTATAGCCCATGATCTTGAAATGCACTTTTTTCCTGATTTTGAGTTTTTTCTAAACTGATATATTTATCCTTACAAAGGCTTCAAACTGAGCACATATATTGTGAATTTTAGAAAAACAACCTATATTTGAAGGAATTATAGAGAAAAAAGTTCGAGGCAAAAATCGTCTTTTTTCATACTTTTTGTGGACTGATCTTGAAATGCACTTTTTTCCTGATTTTGAGTTTTTTCTAAACTGATATATTTATCCTTACAAAGGCTTCAAACTGAGCACATATATAGTGAATTTAGGAAAAACAACCTATATTTGAAGGAATTATAGAGAAAAAAGTTCGAGGCAAAAATCGTCTTTTTTCATACTTTTTGTGGACTATAGCCCATGATCTTGAAATGCACTTTTTTCCTGATTTGAGTTTTTTCTAAACTGATATATTTATCCTTACAAAGGCTTCAAACTGAGCACATATATAGTGAATTTAGGAAAAATAACCTATATTTCAAGGATTTATAGAGAAAAAAGTTCGAGGCAAAAATCGTCTTTTTTCATACTTTTTTGTGGACTATAGCCCATGATCTTGAATTGCACTTTTTTCCTGATTTTGAGTTTTTTCTAAACTGATATATTTATCCTTACAAAGGCTTCAAACTGAGCACATATATAGTGAATTTAGGAAAAATAACCTATATTTGAAGGATTTATAGAGAAAAAAGTTCGAGGCAAAAATCGTCTTTTTTCATACTTTTTTGTGGACTATAGCCCATGATCTTGAAATGCACTTTTTTCCTGATTTTGAGTTTTTTCTAAACTGATATATTTATCCTTACAAAGGCTTCAAACTGAGCACATATATTGTGAATTTTAGAAAAACAACCTATATTTGAAGGAATTATAGAGAAAAAAGTTCGAGGCAAAAATCGTCTTTTTTCATACTTTTTGTGGACTGATCTTGAAATGCACTTTTTTCCTGATTTTGGGTTTTTTCTAAACTGATATATTTATCCTTACAAAGGCTTCAAACTGAGCACATATATTGTGAATTTTAGAAAAACAACCTATATTTGAAGGAATTATAGAGAAAAAAGTTCGAGGCAAAAATCGTCTTTTTTCATACTTTTTGTGGACTGATCTTGAAATGCAATTTTTTCCTGATTTTGAGTTTTTTCTAAACTGATATATTTATCCTTACAAAGGCTTCAAACTGAGCACATATATAGTGAATTTAGGAAAAACAACCTATATTTGAAGGAATTATAGAGAAAAAAGTTCGAGGCAAAAATCGTCTTTTTTCATACTTTTTTGTGGACTATAGCCCATGATCTTGAAATGCACTTTTTTCCTGATTTTGAGTTTTTTCTAAACTGATATATTTATCCTTACAAAGGCTTCAAACTGAGCACATATATAGTGAATTTAGGAAAAATAACCTATATTTGAAGGATTTATAGAGAAAAAAGTTCGAGGCAAAAATCGTCTTTTTTCATACTTTTTTGTGGACTATAGCCCATGATCTTGAAATGCACTTTTTTCCTGATTTTGAGTTTTTTCTAAACTGATATATTTATCCTTACAAAGGCTTCAAACTGAGCACATATATAGTGAATTTAGGAAAAATAACCTATATTTGAAGGATTTATAGAGAAAAAAGTTCGAGGCAAAAATCGTCTTTTTTCATACTTTTTTGTGGACTATAGCCCATGATCTTGAAATGCACTTTTTTCCTGATTTTGAGTTTTTTCTAAACTGATATATTTATCCTTACAAAGGCTTCAAACTGAGCACATATATTGTGAATTTTAGAAAAACAACCTATATTTGAAGGAATTATAGAGAAAAAAGTTCGAGGCAAAAATCGTCTTTTTTCATACTTTTTTGTGGACTATAGCCCATGATCTTGAAATGCACTTTTTTCCTGATTTTGAGTTTTTTCTAAACTGATATATTTATCCTTACAAAGGCTTCAAACTGAGCACATATATTGTGAATTTTAGAAAAACAACCTATATTTGAGGGAATTATAGAGAAAAAAGTTCGAGGCAAAAATCGTCTTTTTTCATACTTTTTTGTGGACTATAGCCCATGATCTTGAAATGCACTTTTTTCCTGATTTTGAGTTTTTTCTAAACTGATATATTTATCCTTACAAAGGCTTCAAACTGAGCACATATATTGTGAATTTTAGAAAAACAACCTATATTTGAAGGAATTATAGAGAAAAAAGTTCGAGGCAAAAATCGTCTTTTTTCATACTTTTTTGTGGACTATAGCCCATGATCTTGAAATGCACTTTTTTCCTGATTTTGAGTTTTTTCTAAACTGATATATTTATCCTTACAAAGGCTTCAAACTGAGCACATATATTGTGAATTTTAGAAAAACAACCTATATTTGAAGGAATTATAGAGAAAAAAGTTCGAGGCAAAAGTTATTTTTAAAGTCGATATATAAAATAAAGAATTATAAGTTACGACCTGTAAAAACATTCTAAAAGTCAGAAAAATATAGCGGTTTGAGAAAGTAGTTCTACGCTCAATCTTATAGTTGCCTACATAATCTTAGTACACATGTCCTAAGTTTCACAAAATGGGACTATCGTTTTCTGCTTTTTATCCATATTTCCATACTTATACATACTTCCATATAAATATTTTAAATACACTGGAAAAAGTCAGGGATCCTGTATCAAGCAATTCGAGCGAACGTTCAGTTCAGTACTCCATCGAAAAAACACCTGTACGACTTTTTGATGCAAGCGGCTGATGACCGAAACGCAGGCATTTTGTCATCGATTGACTACAAATGAATATTTTACCATTCTGTGGAAAAAGAATTAATAGATTTATCGGACCTGAATTCAGCGTACTCGAAATTCCTTTGGTGGATAAATATTTGTTAATGGGTACATAAATTATATTGGTATTGTCTTCATAGCGAGATACCCCGAGAAAATGAAACAATCACATTATTTTATTTCCTGTTTATTTTGATTGTCATTTAAAAACTTGGCTTATTAGTTGCAATATCGAATTCATACAATTTTGTAGAAAAAAATAGATGCACACGCATTCTCACCGAAAGAAGCTCAAAACGTTGAGCTACAACTACTAAACGACAATTAAATAAATCTTATGTTAATCCAATTTATTTAATAAATAATTTTGAACTTGATCCTGATCCAGCTGTCTCCAGTTTTGCAAGCCAAGTTGGTTGACGTCTAATGAATCTTGCGTGCGCTAGCTGAACCGCGGTCATCCTCTACTGCGTTATCCCTCGGGTATGGTTTCAAAATCTTTCTGGGCCGGAGCATTGGTGTCCATTCACTCTACATGACTCAACCACCTCAGTCATTGAACTTATATTTAGGTCAGTGTCGCTGTATAACTCGAACAGTCCATTGCTGAAACTTCAACACCCACCGTCTATAGATGTGACTATAGATCGCACGAAGAATTATCCTCTCGAAATAACACAGGACGCTCTCATCTATTTTTGAGAAGCCTAGCATGTCAACTTAAGATTGGAGTGAGAATTTAGTTGCAAAAAAACATCTAGCCGCGGCTCCGGAAGATTTACTGATGACGAACCTTTTCTTATGCAATTGGAATACACCCCATCAGGACAAAAGCAGACAAACTGTGTGCAAGTAAAAAATCACATTTAACAGAGGTCCAACACTTAAAATAATTCCTTTTTTTTGTAAACAAGGAATTTTTCGCATTTCAAAGCTTGAAAAAATGTTGATGTCCCCAAATCTGAAATCCTACCCCAAGATTTCTAATTTCATGCATGTATCTAGGTGGCCCAAATCCCAGCACATCCAGCTAATCAGCAGCTCCGTTAAATGTGATAAATTCAGTCATTGTGGTCCTTGAAATTTTGTTATTTAAATTTCATAGTCCAGTATCTAAAGTCGTAACACGCACCCACCCTCATTTTCTGTTGACCATTGTGATCCTTCGGTTTGATCAGCTAATTATAATCCCTTAGCCGACAATTGATAAGGACACGCAAATTAAAGCTACCCCCTTCAGTAAGAAGGTCAACAAAACCTTCCTAATCCTATTATTTTATGTCCCATCTAATTACTCTTCTGGGAGCCTATTTGTCCATTTCTACACAAGGCAAAACCTTAAAACGAAAGCGTTCGCACTGCTGAAGGAAAAAAAAACACCCTCCTCTGCCACTCCTCTCATTTGTATTCCTGGCAGTTATCAACAATTCATACAAAACTTTATGCTACTCATCATCAAATTTACATTTTACATATTTCCAACTTTTCACATCCCATCCGGAACCAAAGTCAAAGGCTTTTCCAGAGATACGAAAAATGGAAGCCAATTCTCACTTTAAATTGCAAGTGAATGTGTGCTGTGAACAGAGTCAGACCGGGACCGATAATCGAGGTCATCATCTGGACACAAGAAAGAAGGACACGTGCCCCCACCAATCCCCAAAAAGACGGTACGAACGACGCACACAGTACATAGGGTTTGGGATTAAAATCGCCCTAGAAGAGTATTAAATTTTACTTAATTTTAATTTCCCTCTGACATGGTCAGTGCGGGGGATTAATAAAATTAAGGATAAGGATTTTGAAGAGAGCCGTCCTTTCATGGTCTGTATATAAATCTCCTGTCGGATAGTAGCCCCCTCATGAACACTATCCGTTTTGACTCATCGATCTGAACAAAGTAAATATTTTGAGAAGACATAAGGATTGATATAATTTACACGTTGAGGTGTGGTAAGAAGTATTTTCCAATTTCTTTGAAAAGCTTTAAAAGGATATGAAATAAACGATTCCAGAGACACGTTCCTTTACACAAAAAAACAAAAGTGAAGCGAAATAGTTGGAAACGACGATACTTGGTTGGACGGCTAGAAGTGTGGTCGAATGAAGAAGAAAAAAGTCGCATTAGAGCTTGTAGTTGTCATTCCTGGAGATTACTCTGCATGTCCTTGAATCAGTTGCACGGTAGTTTGGATAGCTAGAAGCAAAAAACGAACAGCAACTGATTTAATGAATGAATGATCATTAAAACAAAATATCCTTTTGTTGTCAATTAACTTTCGCAGGAGTATAAGATGTATTAGTGGAATGTGGTGGTTCAATTTTCTGTATGAAGGCCACAAGTGACAGGGTTATGCTTGAGTTTCTGCGGCAAGATAATCTGGACTAAAAAGATATTACTGACAACAGAAGCATTACCAAGATGACAGCAAAAAAATTATTAAGAGAACTAGAACCTGTGGAACGTATTCAATAGCATATTAGGCCTCAAAACTTTTTTTCCAAACTTTGGAAAGCTATCGCTATTCTTAAGCCAAGAAAGGACGCTACGAATTAACGTCGTATAGACCAATCAGCTTGCTTCCATTTTTCTCTAAAATGTTGAAAAACTTTTTCAAAAAAGGCTTGATCCTATTATGACACAGACAGGAACTATTCCAAGTCACCTGTTTGACTTCGTGCAACACTCGACCCTCGAACAGATATATAGAGCGGGAAACAAAGGTAGGTATGTAAAAGTTGTGGTTCATTGAGAACCTAATTAACACTATATGCGATATTAATGTCACAGCTCTGTTACCTTACTTATGACATATATTTGAGATATCTCTAAATCAAGCCTGAGGTATTTAAGCAGGACATTAGTTGCTTAATGTCCTTAGCAGAAATCTCATCAATTGAATTGAAGACGGGTCTTCCGAGCGCTCGCTTCTCTCAGCCGTGTTTTTGCAACTACGACAGTGTAAATAATTTAGAATGCCTAGTTAAGTGGTATGGTCTCCAATCGGCCAGTATCCTGTGCCGACCGCCACTAGTCTAGCAATATCAAGACTGGTTCGCCGTATTAAATCTTTTGGTCTTAATTGCTTGTATTCAGACCATATTTTCCTTGATGTTACACAGTACGTCAGATTGTCCCATCTAAGGTTTGCTACTTTAAGGAAGAAAGAGGATGTAATAGCCTTATCTGCACGTAGTGAGATGAAAACCTCCCCTACAGGCGAGCGCTGAAGGGCAGATCCTTGCCTAGCAAGTTCATCGACCCTCACATTGCCTGGGATGTCAGGGTTCTCGGGAACCCATATGGGAAACAAAATTTCATGATTCATTGATGAAAAAGATTTCTGCGTAGCATTTACCTTGGACGTCACAAAAGCTTTTGACTCGGTTTGCCATATAAACTCAGTAAACTCATCCCTAAGGATTATCTCCTATTACTTAAGAGTTATCAAGAAGAACGGTACTTCTAAGTCAGATACCCCTGTAAATTCAGTTGTGCCTCAAGGAAGTATCCTTGGATCACTCATTGATCTTCTATTAACGGCAGATATCCCTCACCCCAACAAAGAGACGACAATGGTGGCAAGTTTTGCAGATGACACTGTTCTGTTGAATTCCGGAAACAATCTTCAATCTACGACATCCCAACTACAAGAAACACTGTACAAAAAAAATAGAGTGGTTCTCCAATTACATATAAAACAACGACATACAAGTTATTTACACTATTGGAATAATATTCAAACATTCACCATTAACCATCAACAATAAACAAGTAAATATAGAACCCGTCGCGAAGTACCTGCGAATACACCTGGACAGCAAACTGACTTAGAACGTGTCGAGATAAGAGTATTATAAGTATTATAAAACCAATATGGACAGAACATATGGTATCCAAATTCGGGGAACACCAAAGAAGACAAACCTGAACATAATCCAGAGACAGTAAAATATAATTCTGAGGACGATTAACTTAAAACATATATCGAAGTTATTAAATCACTCCAATGGGGACATCAACACATTACCTGACACAGAAACCCTTAGATTTCAGTCACGAAATCTGTCTTTTATGTGTCCTCATGTATACAGTGTTGCTTATAGATGTATTATAGGTATTAGATTATTATATTAATAGTAGAAAAGCTTGTCGTTCGGCAGGACGAATGTCTTACATATTTATGTAAAGAATTTTATTTAATATTAATTGCATAAATTATGGAAATTCAGGGAAAGGGACCTACGCCCTCTCCGTGGGCTGCTAATTATTATTATATTGCTTTTTTTTAATATTTTATTAAAATTAGATTTATTAAACTCATGGGAATTTTCTTTGATGTGGACCTTGTGTAATTTTTAATTTACAAGTCACCTTTACGATGAACTCTGGACATTGCAACGTATAGTTGCCCATGTCAAATTACTGATCCTGGTAAATAAATACCAACCAAATATTTGCCCTTGTGACTTATTGATTTTCATTACAAATGCTTGTTTGATTAATTAATAATATTTATAAACCAATTTTGATGCCCTTAATGAAAAAGTAGTGGATAAACCATTGGATCTTAATTCGAATCAAAAAAAACATGTATTTTGTCAGTTTGTCTCTGACTTGAGTTCTTTGGATCAGATCTGCAGTGAACTAAAAAAGAATTGTTCACCATCAGCGTTTTGTAAAACGACAGCTACTTCATCGACTCTTGGTCCGTTATAGTGGCCCTTATTGCGTATGACAATCGTTGATCGTTAAACGACTTTTTTCGATAGTCGATCATTGATTGTGCATTTTTGTATTGTGTATTTTGATTGTGGACGATTGCAGTCGGACACAAATTCCTGGTTGATGTTTGGAAGACTTTAATTACCGAAATGTAAATAATCATATGATCATATTAAATATTTATTAATAATAGAGGAAATAACAAGTATGACTTAAATGGTAATAGGAGTTTGTAGTCAAGTTTATGGAAGCAATTAATAAATCTCAAAATGCTTTTTTAAATAGTCGGAAATAGTTCAAAAATCTGTAAGGACAAATGCACGTTGGTATCTAGACCTGAGATACTTCTTGCAAAATAAATAACACTAATACATTTCCTCTCAGCTTTAAAGGGTAAGACGCATATCTTAGTTCTCAACTTTTTCTAGCTAAAAATAAGACTAGACAATTTTCATTTTCTTCTTCTGAATCGCTAAACCTTAACTCAATTGAACTCATTTTAGCAAATAATTACGAAACCAATAGTCAAACACAGTTGTCAAAGTATGATTATTCACAATATTCAAAGTTTTTATTCACAATAATCTATTCATTCTTCGATTGAGTTCCACAGTGCCAAAGTTAAAATCAATCGACGCAATCGACAATGATTTTGAAGATCGCTGAACGACACTCACAATAGGGGTGAGTATCTTTATTCCGAATTTATTGTCATGAAAAGCCTTAATTCCCGAATCAGTGAAGGATCGTAACAGTTTCCATTTAAACTCATACTCTGTTCGCCAATGTTGGGATAAAGAGGTCCAGTACAATGATAAATGTTTCTGCGAATTTTGAAACAGTAGGGCCCATATCCGGGTGCCATTAAGCTGTTAAAGACCTGACATTTTTTATAAAAATTATTAAAAGCGGGTGAATATTTTTAAATAATTCAATCAAAGGCGATACTCTTACCTTTCCCTTTTGATAACTTTGTGTGAATTCACACGTTTTTGGCTTGACAAAATTTACAGATTCATTGAATAGACACTTGTATTTTTTTCATTGCAATTTTCAATAAACTTTGACTTAGATTTTTCAATTTAAATGAATTTTTATTAATTCACTTTATAACCTTAGATGCTAGACACAAAAGCTTTACTCTAGCTTAATTAACTTAACTTCGGAGATCAAGTTATTGGTCGATATCATTGCTCTGGCAATGTGACTTCGAATAAGTTTTATCAGCAAATTATCCACTCTGATCATTAACTTAGAATTTTTTGTACTCAGACTCTGGGGTTCTATATAGATAGAGACAAGCCCTGAGGCATCGTCTCTCGAAAACCCGAATCTTTTCCATTAAGCTTGTTCCCACGTTGAACCACACGGGACATCCATAGGCAAGGACAGGCCGAATGTGGGCCGAGCAGCAGATCACCTTCACCTTAGCATCGAGTTGACTGTTTGAATAACTGCCTTTTTCATAAATTAATACTTTTTCAAAGTACTCTGCTAATACGTCTGCTTTTCTTGATTCACCTTGGCCCAAGATCCATCTACTTCGCGAAAAGGTGTCTGATGTAAGAGAATAGTTCGCACTAGATGTTGTTGTGATTATTCTATATTCTTCTAAGTGTTTCTTTAAGTGTTTAGACTGCCTTTTGCCTATGGGCAGTCTAGAAGTTTGCCATCGTTTACTTAATTTTCTTTTTTCTTTTCTTTTGTCGTCGTATTGGGGTTGGTGTAATATAGTTTTTATTTAACCGGGGTAATATTACCTATGTTTATTGCGAAGGCCTATTATAAACATTGGCTAACGATTTTTTGAAATCGGATGAGTAGTTTCGAAGACTATTTCATAAATAAAAGCTTTCAAACTTTGGGTACTTCTTTACATATGTATATGGTGAGTATTTTTTTTTTTATTCAGTTAAAAAGAAAGATTACACTACTCCAAATCTTTTGCATAACATAGGGTCCTCAAACTAGTTTCGATATGGGAGAACCGAGGTTCTAGCTCCGCCACTGCTGGAGTCAATTTGGAAATGTTGGTCAAGATGTGCAAGTCCAAGGGTATCCGCAGAGACAAAGAAAAAACATGATGTTTCTATCATTTGCACTAGCCGCAAGAAGAAATGATCCACAAGGCAGAGGTTTCCTCGAGGAACTAGAGGACCTCTTCAATGCTGAAAACCCTTTATTTAAAAAAACTTCTTTGATAACCAATCTCTTCTTAACTACAATGGACCCAAATTTTGGTTTAAGTGAGTCAAAGCACTGTTGCACCAACCAATTATCCAGTGGACAGTGCGTTGAACAGTTGACCGTAAAATGCCGGGTTCGAATACGGTGAATTGAGTGATTTTCAAACTACCGAGAGTATTGGTATTTTCTGGAACCGTTCGAGTCGACATAAATGATTCAGCTAATCATGATCTCTGGTTCTTAACACAGCTTTTGACAAAGATTTTTTTATGACTGTCAAGCGTTTTCGAGCAGGAACAGTTTAATTGTTATTGAATTCTTTTATTATTTCGGGAGAAGATTGTCTTTCCTGATTTTTGAAACGTGTGTGTCTACTGAGAAGACACTGTTATGTGTGGAACTTTCCAAAAGAAGCTGACTTTCTTAACTTTTACCACTTTCTAGCCGTGCACTATAGATCAATTAATCTTGTAAGTGGACGTGAAATGTTTGAATCAACAAGTTTTCGACATACTAGACGAACACGATTTAAGAAAGTCGTTATAAAAACAATAACTGGCTTCTGTTATTCTTTAATATCCAAAGGGCAGATTTGCTCACACTCATCCAACTGGAGGTCGTTAAGGCTATAAAGCGCCGCGTTCAATTGGTACCCATCTATTATCTGCTCAGCCAAACAAACATCCTAACTGAATAGCTTCAGTTGCCTGTTCAGAAAACAATCGTCCTATAACCGCACAATACTATTTATTACCCTAAAATTATTACCACATTACAAAAAGATTTAAGGCTCTACATATGGACGGATGTACACGTACAGAGGCCCCTATACCCTTACGTAGAGCCACTTAGGCGAAAGGACTAGCGCACACACAAAAAGACGCCGACAAAAGCCCATTCAGGTGGTGGGTTTATGTGTGTACATATGTACTCTCGGTGAGTATAATGATCCTACAAGTTAAGTGAAATAATAACAAATCAACTTCCAGCATTCAGTGTACACTTTAAGCTCCATTCGAGTGGCCATCATTCCTTCAACGTTATCCCATTCCCCATTCGGTTTTCGTATAAGTATCTTGCTTTAGCAAGGGCTTCCCCCAAAAAAGGCATAATATTTGTGTAGTCATGTGTGTGGGCTTGAGTGTACAGTGTACATACATATATGTCCTTCAGACGGGAACACTTCTATGCCACACCTGAAAATGTACATACCATTCTGGGTGCGCACGTTGGGCGCCACATTTTCAGTGCATTTATTGAATCATTTACCAAGTCCTTTGGCAATTTATGATTACACTCCGATGGGGCACGTATTAAGTGTAAGTTTATTCAGGAAGGAGAGTTTAAGGCAAAGATACACACATGTGTGTACGTGTGTAATTGGCTTTAGTTTGTGTTGCTTTAGGGCTGAATACGAGGATGTCTGTTACTGGTAAGGTCTGCTTTGATACATTTGTATCTCCTGTGTGGCGCGCTAATTGCAGGCCAAAATATTTTAGAAATTCAGGTTGAGCTCATAAAGCCAGAACCACCGAAACCACTCAAGGAATATTCAAATTAATGTTTTGGCTTTTTGTAGTACACTGGTGGCAGCGGCGGCAAGGTATTGTTTTATAGAAAGCTTTTGAAAATAGTTAATCTTCTTGTCGCATAAAAGTGAAATGAAATAAATAACTGAATTCGAGATTGGTTGGGGGAGAATTTGATGTAAAGCTGAAGTCTAGGTACTGCGTTAAGTTTAAATGGGGGTAGAAAATAAGTATCGAACGAGAAAGCTACCTCTATTTTTGTTTGCATTCCCGATATGGCAGGTTGCTTTCGCAAATGAAATACCTGATCCTTCTTATTCTTATTTATTTGATATGGAAGAAGTCACGTATATGAGAGTGATATACAAAAAGCAAGACAATAGTGTTTTCTTATTGACATTTATATAGATTTTTATGTTCTGACAAAATAAAGAGTTGTCATCCCCCTTGGTCTCGAAAGAATCCGTTGCGTTAAACATGGATACTCTCCCAACAGAAAGTATTCAGGGATATTTTCACTAGTTTGGAGGTTAGTACACATTTCAGGCTCCAAAATTATGCACAAAACTATCGGTTTTTACAATTACATTAACTCTCTTATTTGGTGAACAGCTTCGAATCGAGGCCAAAGCGTTCCGGTTAGAACAAAAAGAATGTTCAAATTGAAAATTGATTTCCAAAGGAAGTGTCGCTTAATATATTCTTGCGGTAAGGTATTGACATAATTTTCAAACTCTGCATAAAAAAGCCTCTGCAGTCAGATACCTCCGAACAATACCAGGCATAGGTTAAGGTAGGTTTCCAGACCGGGTCCTAGACTAGACTAGTTATCAGTAGCATACACGTAGTCAAACTACAGCTGAAAATTTAAGATCAATGAGTTCCTTGTCCTTCCTTTTTAAAAATTTTGAGAGTCTTTTTGAGGCCCAAAATGACCCGATGAGAGATTTTTTTTTCTTCTAATTTCTTTTTTTTTTATGACAACGGTCAAGTGAGCGCCGTGCAGAGGTGTACTTGACCAGCAAACCTGGCATAAACCTCAATTATTTATTTAGCAACATATAAAGGAAATAAGCAGTCTTCAAGCTAAATACAGAAGCTATTAGAAAAACATAACAACATTTCAATCTGTCCAACTAAATGTCAACAGCGACATTGTAAAGTTGAGTGTTTCGGTATTCTCATGCGTGCAGTTGGAAAAAATTGAAAAACAAAATTCAATATTGTAGACTCGGTGTGTTTTTTCATATAGTTAACTGAACACTTTTTTAAATGAAATCCGTGTCTGAAGGTTTTTGTTAAACAAATTAAACTAATTTAATGTTTTGTTGTGTCGAACAAGATTAAAGACAACTCTCCAGTAATTGTTTTACTCCAATAAGTAAAATGGAAAATTTATTAATGTTCCCAAACAATCCCATATTCGATTTTGTTTAAATTGAAATTAAAAAAATAGCTACTCCTCTTTGTTCTTTTCGGAATAATTCGGAATTTTAACTTCCCGTCTGGAAGTTCTTGTAATTGTTGGGTTTCCGAAACTCAACATTTTAACATATCTCCACGTTTAAACATCTCAGGAATCGGATGCCATAGTTTTAAGAAAATTGTCTCTGCGTATGTGTGTAAGAGCGTGCGGCTTTTTTCGTCTCACATTTTTCGAGAACAAATCAAGCTATGGATCGATCGATGTGGAAGCTTAAAAATTATAAAAAAAAAAATGTCAAAAGTGGGACAATTTTATTTCTTCCATCAAAATCAAATAAGTTCTTTTAATGAAATCCATTTTTCTTTTAGTTCTCATCTTCCTTATGAGATAGAAATAATTGTTTAAATATATACACTGCCGTTCATAAGTTTCCGGACCAAATTTTATTAAATTTTTCTTTTCTTTCCAAATTTAATATCAAAATTTATTGCAATAATTTCATCAACATTATGTTTACTTAGCCAATTGTCTAAATTAAGTTAGCCTTTTGACTAAAAAAAACTTGAGTAAAAATGGTTCGCCCATCTTACCTGAACCAATTTGGCCGTCAATCAAGACGTTCAATCGCTCAACTTATTTATGTTTTTCAATATTATTGATCTCAAGACCATTAACAGGATTTCTCTTAATTCATTCCTCGATGTTGGACACGATTTAACGAACTTGTATGTGTGTCCCAAATCCGTATTAAGTTGAGGCCAATTCATAACCCAAAAATATCAGTCCTATGTATAAACTTATACTTTTCATATTTCTTGATTTCGAATGAAGTCTGAAACACTGACCACTGGTTATTGTGGGACCACGAGTTATTTTCTTCAAAACCTTTAAAATTGTATTCAGCAGTAGGTATATGTGTCCATATAATGCCTTAGTCGCCATGTAGTTTAATGCTTTTCCATCGTTAACCTATATTAGCAATAAGAAACTCATTGGGCAACCTATATCAGAAAATTGATTTTTTAGAAACAGCATGAAGAGAAAGTAAAATGACAAAGCTGAAACACATGGATTAAATTGCATTACTCGTACATTTAACTGCATGGTAAGCTAGATCACAAATCCGAAAAATAAGTTTCTTTACCACTGTTGTGGTTTCTTATCATGAACCAAATCCTAGAGGTCATTACAGAAAAGGACATAGAGATAAACAATAAAAAAAAATTGTCTGGAAGAAACTATCAAAAACTGCAAAAAAAAACTGACTCATTATGACCCCCTCGAAGCCCTATATTTACCAGTGAGAAAGAGATCCTGTGCTGAATATTTCCTCAGGGAGAGGAAAAAAGCAGCCAAGTGAGAGTTGACTCTCATCTGTTAAAACCGAGTGAAAATTCGTTCGGAATTCATTGATGAACGTCAAAATTTTACTTTTTTTCATAATTTATTTTTAGAAAATGACATTGTATTTAATTTTTTTGCATGGACAAAAATGCCGCCACGAAAGCAAAACACTTATGCGTAATTCGATGTGGCACTTCGTTTGGTTGGGTAGAAAAATGTACAACATTCAATTCGCACTTACACAACTAGATTTTGACATTCCTTCCACAAGTTGCAAGCATTTTTTTTCATTTTTCTCATTGTACTTCAAGTTTCTACATTGTGTTGGATGGACGAAACAATTGCATACTTTAATAAGTTTTTAGGTTGCTCCATGAAACTCATTAGCTAGTCTTTGGTGTAACATTGAGTTGCGATTGTATAAAACAGTTTCCTTGCATGGTGACCCCAATATATTTTTAAGTTTTAACCTTTTTTATTATTTGTTATTGTAGCGGCAATAGCAATACATCTTCTGTGAAAGTTGCAAGTGTCTCCCTATAACGGTCAAGGAAATACAGCTTTGTGACAGACGGATGGACAGCGGAAGTTAAGTAATAGGGTTCCTTCGGAATCTTTTGGAATGGAACCTAAAAGTTGATTTCCAAACATATTTACTTTAATGGTGCACAGATCGAGTGGAAGTAAAAAGCGAAATTATACATTACTTGGTGAGCATTCAGATAAACGATTAGCTTTATACGTGCACGTGTATATTAGAATTAATTTAAAACGATAAAGTAACGGTTGGAACAATTAACCCTTTTACGGATAGGAAGTCGTAACGAGTATAAGCTTTTAATCTTAAATGTAATTTTTCAGTCCATTATGTTTTATAGTGATGCAGTATGGGCCAATGTGCTCAAAACCATCTACGCAATTATACAATACAATACACTGAAAATAATTCTTAACTTGCCTTGGCAATTCTCGAACCCTTAAACAGATGTAAAAGTGATATTTTTAGAGTCTGACAACGACCTGATTTGACACTTAGCTGAATATCTATGTACGAGTGTAACCTTAAGATTACTTGTTTATCAACTTAGTACTTTTTACGTTAGGTATACCTTAAGCATGTATTATTAACTAATTTACTTATTTTATTTTTTTTTATTTATCTATTTATCTCTCATTAATCGCTTAGTTCTTTGATTGCTTGTTGAATTATCTATCTACCAAGTAAGTATGTTTAATTTTTTATTATTCGTTTGCTGTTTTTTTTAATTTTTCATCTAATTGTTATAATTTTATTTAGTCATTTCATTTTTCATTAATTTATCATTTAAACAAAATTTAGAATAAGGTTTGTACATGGACAATGATAATAAAAGTGATGTGAAAAAAATGAAGAAAATATGAGATGATGAAGGGATATTTAAGAGGAAATTCGCCTAATTTATAAGAAAGCAGCGAAAGATAGTATGGTCAAAACATATGGTCTCAGATATGCAATGAACAAAAGAATGTTCGAAACATGCATATTCATAAACGTTTTTTTCCTAATTTTTAATAAAAATAATAGTCGAAATTTGACTAATTTTTTTTAAGTCAATTAGTTTATTTAAAATGAAGAATTTTATGGCTTAAAAATAATATGAAAATAACTTTTTCAAGAAACGTGTTGCTTATTTTGCAATTTAAAATTAATACTTTACTTTCTGGCATCAAAATAACAGAATCAGTTCAATGTTTGTCGTATCATCTGGTTAAATGTATATAATTGCATAAAAAAAATCGAAGCGATTTTTGTTTTAAAAATCACCACAAGATCAAAACATACACGAAAAAATTATTTTGAAAAAATTATGTTACAAATAAACGTTTAATTTTTTTTACGGAATACCCTGTGCCTGTCGCATAAATACTCTAATATCTTTCTTTCACTACTACACATCTTTTCTAAGTTGTGTGAAATTGTTGTACTTGTTGATAAACACTGAAAACATCGAGAGAATTATTTTTATGCTTGATAGATACATTTGCATTCGAGTTGCCGTGTGCGCTGCCCATTGATACGACCGGATACGGTATGGTTTTTAAGCATATATAAGATTTAGTACTATAATATATAGGTTATTGCGATGCAATAAATTCTGACTCTTCGACTTAAGCTCCCTATCTTTTTTACTCCTTTCACAAGCGCTTAAGGGGGGAAATCACAGTAAAATTTTCAATTTTTCGAAAAAAAAAATGTTTCGCTTAAACGGTGCTTTAGGGTCTTAAAAATAATATACCAAATGATGGAATACGGCAAGAGTGTCCGATCGATCAAATTTTTCACTCTGCGGTAACGCCTCTCCGGTATGCTCATATATTTTAATATGGTTTCTCATTACTTAAAACTTAAAACGCGTTTTTCTCTAAACCACTTTTTTTGAGCTCGCCGAAGACATAACTCGAGCAAATCTTTACCGATCGACTTGAAATTTTGACAGTAGCTTCGAAATATCTTTCTCCAAGGAGCTACGTGGGATTTTTTATTTTATATGGCTTAATTTTTTTTTATCGACGATTTTATGGGTTTTTTTTTTTGTTAAAAATTTAACTTTATTTTCAAACATGCACCATTTTGTAAAAATCAATACATCGAAAAAATCCTACGTAGCTCGCTAGCTTTTGTTATATGAACACTTAAAAATTTTGGTGTGATCTTCCAGGTCAAAAATTAAGGAGTCTACGTCTTCTTCTTGCTATAAAACCTACTTTACAGATTTTCGATTGATACTTTTATTCAGCCAAAATTAATTCCCGAAAATATGCTTATTTTTTGTGTGCTACTGTGATTTCCCCCCTTAAAAAAGAAACATGTGTACGTGCTTTTGTTATGTTTTCTGACGCGCTATGAAAGTTAGATATGAGAGAATGCAGATGCTGGTATACGCTAGTTTCAAATTTTTGCTTTGATAAAATTTCAAAATATTTATTAAAATTAAAGAAACGTGAAAAAAGATTTTTAAAAATGTATCTACTAGTATTTTAGCTCAGAACTTTTTGGTTGATGCAATCAAGCAGTGTTCAGAATGTATAAAATGTACATTTGAATATTTTTTTATTTGTCCGTTTTGTATGGGAAACATTTTATTTATTAGGTATAAAGTTAAAAAATAATACGCATAATTTTTTCCTTTTTAATATATCTTCTGACAATCGAAGATAAAATTGTACAGATATTTTTTTAATTTTCCAAGCCGGTTATAACTATTTTTGGCACTCCTTTCCAGAATATTACATACGCAACCGAGATAATGGCACTGTGCCAGTACTGTCATTATTTGAATTTAAACAAATGAAAGACTCTTCGCACAATTTCCCAGTTCGGGCATAGAAGATTGCGTCCGAAATCAGCTTCTGCGCTATTACTAGTTGGTGATGTTTCAGATCCCTCAGTTGTAGTCCAATGGCTTGTCCAGTGGTCGTACATTCTTTTCTTGATGCAATCTTTTTTGCCGGGGATTCTACAACCTCATCTGGTTCCCTTTTGATAGATTCAAGTGGTCCTTTTATTGGTGTTAGCAACTCGCGAATAGTATAAGTTGTTGGATTTTCATCATCAGTAGACGATATTGCACAAGTCTGCAACAATAAAGTTAAAAATGTTATATAGTGATTGTTTACGGGAACCAAATACGTTATTTGGGAAGGGGGAAAGTTGCATGATGATGTGAAGAGTGAATTCGAAATACAAAATTTGTCTAATTCTACCCAAATCATTTGATCGTATATTAATCTTCATCAAAACTTTTTTGTAGCACAAGAAGTACACTTAAGATAAGGTTTACTTTACAAAAAAAATTCTCCGCTGGCTAAATTAGTTTCATATTTCACCAAAAAATATAAATATAAAGTTTTGCATTTACAAACAAATGGCGACAACAGTAGCTGTGGTTTTCGATAATTTTGAAGTAACAGTGTAGAGCACACGTCGAAAAGCCATAGACTGCTCTTTCAAAGTTCGTGGAATCCTCATGACTATTTGTTTATCAAATAATTAGTCAATGAATGAATGGTTTTTGGCGAGAGCTTGGTACACCTTGATCAAATATTGGAAGAAAGATTGTCCCCCTTTAGCTCCCCCAATTAGTCATTTAATGAGTGAGAAGTTACTTCGCATCGTGGCAGGTAAAAACAAACTTCACTGAAGTAATCGGAACCAAAAGAAAGAGTTTTTGTTGCAGAAGATCTTCATATTGTATTTGTCTGGTTTTTTGTTAAAAGGCTTGAGTTATGGCCACCCATCAACACAAGCGGAATTACCTCCCCTATTTTAAACTTATATGAAAAACAAGTGTTTGAAATAATCGTCAAAATATAATTGGCATATTATATACACCAGTGAAGTGAAGTGAAGAACAAATCTTCACTAAAGGATTATGACGAAGGAATTTCTTATAACCCTGCAATGGTTTCAAAATTATTTTGGTGGGAAAAGTTTGCTTTTTTACTAATATGAAATAATATAGAAAGCAAACATGTATATCATATTTTTGAGCAAATTCGTTGCTCACTGGGGGCATTGTAACAAAACTACTAAATCAACCTTATAGAGATTAATCACTTTATCACAACGTTCACATTGAAAGGGGTGTACTGTAATGTGAGGGTCTTTTATTATCAGGCTTTAACGATCGAATTCACTTTTCCACAAACTTCAGAACAGCGGCAACACCTGCGACCAGAATCGGGGTATATAATTTGAAAACACAAAATTGGATTGTTAAACAAAAATCAACAACAGCAACAATCAGCAATCGTAAATAAATTTTTCAAATTCATTTTCATAAGAAGTGTACATACCTCAGAAACAGGTTCTTGATTGTCTTTGCCTCCTTGCTTAGCGTTAGCATGTTCTCCCAAGAAACTAAACGCAATGAAATACCATAGTGACGGTACGTACACGTCTTTACCTTCATCATATGATTTTTTCACCTTTTCAATAAAATTTCTTTTTATAATAATTAAATTAAAACTCTGAACATAGTTTGGTTGATTCACCTTTTTGTGTTCCCGAAAATACGTTGCACGCATATTTTCAAGTTTTTGCTTCAAAAAATTCAAATGAGCATTTTTGTCGAATTCACTGTATTTTTTCAAAAGTTTTTCGTAGCTCTTCCGCCTCTTGGGCCGGTTTTTATAAAAAGCATGCTCTTTATTCCACAAATGTGGCATTTCCCGGTACAAATCCAAAACTTCCAACAAAACTCTCTTCTCTTTGTCGAGCATTGCGAACTTTGTTCACCCAATTTCAGATTACAACTAACGACTACCCAACAAATTGCCACAATCAAACCTGCCTCGGTCACGTCCAACACAATATTCATGGAAAACCGAACGACAGTATAGAAATTGGGTTCCGACATTTACATAGCCTGATTTGTTGGAATAAAACATCATACACACTTACAAAAAGTCTCCGCATGCAAGGTAGTTTTTTGTGCTTCAAATTATTTCCCCTGCGAATTGTGTACTAGTTGCCGTGGTGCTTTGGAATGTCTGCTGCCTTAGCGCGACTTGTGACAAAATGCTGATAGATATATATCTGCAGCGCTTCAGTCACGTAACTTTAAAGAGGATTGTCGTTATAACGATTACATTGAACGCTATTGTCGGTCATGTCCTCTATCATTTACTCACATCTATGATTTGACAGCTGCCATGCACTCCATTCCTGATGTTTGCAACAACATTTTTGATGGTATTCTTTTGCTTTATTTTTGTTCGCTGTAATCATTCCTTTATAACTTCGGGATAAGTAATGTGTCATCACTCTGCAAACGCTCCCTTTCATTCGTACGACGCAAGTAAGTGCAACTTCAAGTTAGGATTTAAGTGCTTAGAGCTCGATTTGTTGGATTTTGTTAAAAGGGCGTTATTTTCCTGAAACATTTAAGGTACTTTTTCTATTGAGATTCGGTTTCTTAGTTAACTGTTTTAATTTTTAAGAGTGTGTAAAAATAAGATGTACGATCCGTTAGCGATCTTACATTGACAGGAAGGAAAATCTTTGACCGAGATAGGGAAAATATTACATCTTCAAAAGTCTTCTATGCAATTTATTTGCAAATGGTATTTTGAAGAGGGAAGAATACAAAATTTATGTAGCAACAACGGACCCAGAAACATGTTCAAGATAGTCCCCTCGACTACTGGAAGAATGTCACATTCATCGATGAAAGTTAATTTTCAATCTTCCGAAATGATAAAAAAAAACAAGGAAAAGTTTACCGGAGACGTAATGAGGCTTTCCTTGTAAAAAAAACTTGTAGGCGGCTGTAAAACAAGGTGTTCAAAATGTTATCGTTTGGAGTGCTTTAGACGGGAATATGTTGGAAATTTGAATTTCATTCAGGGTAATATGGATGAAAGAATATACCTTAAAAATCTAAAAGAGAATTTAAAAGATTCAGCCGTTAAATTGCGAATAAAGTATTTTTTTTTTCACTTTTACCAAGAAAACGATCCAATTGGACGTAAATCTTTGGCTTTTATACAACTGCCGAAAGTGCATTGAAACACCTACTCAGAGCCCATACATTTTTCCCATCCGACATATGTGGGGCATTTGAAAGAAAAAGGAGCTTCAAACACTCATATATAACCAAAAATTTGGTTCAATCGCTTCTAAGAAGACTCACTGCCCTAATCAAGCACAGAGGAAACGTCGAACTTTGCATATATTCATTTGTGCTCGTTTATTTTTTGGTGACACTTTTTTTTTAATTTCAGTACTTTTTCCGTAGACCTCTGTTTTTGATGACACTTCCAATTCGTGTAGGAATACTTTCCACTTATTTCTCGATAAGTTCATGGGAAATTATTGCACGCTCAGCTTGTAGTCTAACCCAGAGCTCATTAGAATTTGTGGAGGATTTTTCTGAAATAACGGCTCCCAACGCCAGTTTGGAACGATTTTCGCTGTGTGTTTAGAGTACCCGTCTTGTTGGAAAACTATTTCGTAAAAGGAGTACGAGCAAAACGGTCAACAAATTCGGGTTAATTGGTCCGTAGAAGATCGAGGTATTGTTCCTTTTCCATGATCCTTCAATTTTAACTAAAGGCCCACAAAATCAAGCTTCATTTCCGAGTTTCATGGTCTCTTTTCAATGGTGTTTTTGAAGGCTTTCATCCGGTCGAAGCCGGTTATACTCTTTTCCATCTGACTGAAACCGAATAACGTTTCATCTGACCAAATAAGTCGCTCCCAATCTCGCTTTATGCTTAACTGCTGACACCAAACCTTTCATGCGCAAAACTTTTTTGGGCGGTCTACTCGTTGACATATTTATTCAGGCATTTTGCAGCAATCTTCGGTGTTCTGCAGTCTTTATTTTCGTAAGTGGTTGAGACAGGAATTTTTTTTTTTTCTTAAATAAAAACAAAATTGTTTTTGAATTTATATTAATTTTAGAGAACTTCTTCTCTCTTTACTTACTACCTCGAACATTCTTGATGGAAGCGATTTGTTTAATTGTCGTCCGCCTTGGAATATAGCTCTGGAGAAATATCCCCATACATTCTTAATTATGTTGAGGCCTGGAGACTTTGCTGGTCAGCGAACAACTGAAACGTTATAATGCTCGGAGTACTCTTTTACCCTCCGGGCTGTGTGGATTGCTGCTTTATCTTGTAGCATGATGACATTTTCATTGGTATGATGCACGATCTCTCCATTTAAGATCTTTGAGAAGTCGTCAGCATTCACCCTGCAATTTTCATCATCTTCATCAAACATGTTGACTACGAGCGTCCGTCATTCGCTTTACCATTAACGCGTAACTACTCAATGTGTACTGAAAAACGTAAGCAAAAACACTATAGCTGTTTGATCACACAAGTGCGACACAACACACAAACAATATTTAAGCGAGGGCGCGGCAACGTGATTGCTATGTCCATGCTCATGTGGTATTGAAGTACATATACCATGATGAAAAGAAGCAAATAAGTGGGAAAATTGGAAACATGTGCTTGACAGTTACACATTATATTCGAAAAAGAGTTGCCGTGAGTGTCGACACGCTGATACGATCGTTTATTTTTATATGTTACGTTTTATTTGTATTGAACTTAAATTATGTACTTAAAGATCATGTCATTTAGAACTACCATCGTGATAACTTTTGGAAATTAAACGCTTAAGGGTTATTAAAAATTATGATGGCATTTATCGGGGCAAGACTAGCCATGGGGCCCTTAACCCTTTTATAAAAATATGTTTAAAAATGTACTTCTCTTATTTTTACTCATATAAACTGACAGTGTTGAGCACGCTACTTCAAGTTGGTAAGACCAAGCTTTCTAGCGTCCTCGAAGTCTTGATACTTGATTCGAAGACTATCTCGGCTGGAGGATTATTGTCCAATCTTTTTTACAGTTCACAGCGTTCGCTGTTTTGCCTCATTTTTTTCTTTCGAAAGATCTTAATATTTGCTCAGCTGCATTGCTTATCGTCCAGCATCCGTTTTGACAGACGGAAGTAGCAACGCTGGTCTAGGTTTATTCCTCGTCGGATTTTCGCTGTAGTGTCATTGTTCGATATAAGTCGATATAAGTTCTGTCAGTCGTTTTATTTTCATCGAGATGATGTCCATCCCTTTATGGTTGATACAATATATTTTTTGTATCCTTATTGATTCTAAGATTCCACTACGGCACGCTGAGAATTTGGGATGATCGTGCTTATGCTAAAAGCTGGGTAGACTTAAAAAAGATAGTACCTTCTCGTCTTAATATCAGTTCCAAGTCAAGATTCACGTGAACGTGGCCAGTAAGTAGATGTAAACGAAGTACCAGTTCTTGTGCATTCACAATGTAAAATTTTTGAAGCGCTTTGCGTTGAAAAAACAACGCCTTTTGCTGTCCGCATCCTCGACAGAGTAGTCGGCTTTGAAATTTGACAAACTTTCTATATCGAATTCTCCTGTAGTGTGTTAGTCACTGAACTCATCCTGAATGACTGGACTGATTTTGCTAAAATTTTTTGGGCATATTCATTTCGCCGCCGGTTGGTTTAAATTGTAATAAATAAATTGGTTTAAATTTTAATAAAGAGTGGCCGATATATCTTCTGAAACGTTAAAAATTAACCTTCTTTTTTTGTCTTGATTTTTTTAAGTGTCGTCTTTGAAAAAAAATATCAATTTTTGTTTTAAATAAACTGGAATAGAATGTTAAATAAAATTTTCTACCACACCAAACGAAGTGCCAAGTCCATGTAAACATTGCTTTCGTGGCGGCAATTTTGTCAATACGAAAAAATTAACAAAAATGTCATTTTCTAAAAACAAATTTTAAAAAATAATATTGCATGTGGTTTTGATGTTTGTTTCAGTTCCCAGCATTTCAATTAATCAATCAAAACAAAAAGTTGAAAATTAAAGAAATATGCAAACATTGAATGACGATATTTGTCGTTTAAGGCACACAAGGATATTCAATGTTTGGAAAAATTGTTTCTTATTTTAAATATTCTCCTATCCTTTCTTTGGGGCAAATTCTTGAATACGTTGACATCAATAACTTAAACACGCTTCAGAATCACATAATACACTTGTGTGTGTTTCATTATTTTCAAGAAAATACCGCAATAATCAATATCTTAAGTTGCGATAGCAAAACAAGTACATGAAAATTGAGGCACGCGACATCACTTTCCTTGAATGAATTTGCCAAAAAAAAGTTTAAACTTTTAAATTTCACATCCGGAAGTTCTTGTTCTCAATGGAATTGCAAGTTAACCGATGTGGAACGTTTACTTTGCCTGGCTTAATTTTACATTTTTGTGGGCGATGCTATGATAAATCGAAAATTAAAGATTTACTTTTAGGAGGCGCGGAACCTTTCGTTGGAGAGTCAACTCTCTCGTGGCTACTTAATTTGTTAATTTTTTATTTTTTAATATTCTATTTATTTTTATTTAATTTGCGTTCCAAGTCATTATTTTTATTTTTAGTACGATAATAATTCGAAACTGAATGTGGAAGTAATAGAGGCAAACATGCGGTTGGAAGACAAAGGGTGAGATTTGAAAAGGAATCTTTTAAATTAAATGTCGGTAAAGCGAATATAGGCTTATGGATGTCGTGCAAGAAAAAAACTCATATAAGCCTCAAAAATCGACGACTTCGTTTGGAATTTGCGAGGGAACATATAAAAAAGCTACCAATCTGTGAAAAGATGAGTCTTCACGTTCGTAGGACAAATACTTATGGAAAAAAAAATAATTTTACTTTAACAAAATAGAAAATTAATAAGTCCGCAATTCAGCATATTCAACATTCTAACGGTGACGAATTATTTGAAAGGGACAGAAATAAGACACAATGGAATTGGCTTAATCGCAAGATTCCCTTAAAAAAATAAAAAAATCACATTTTAATCGATGATGTTATTGTTGCAAGGTAATTCTTTATTGGAAATATCTTTATGCTTCGAAACGCAAATGCACCAATTCATAGGAGTAGGAATTTATGTGAAAAAATATTTTTCGAAAATATCGCAGAATGTATTGAAATTACCACCTCAAGGTCCCAATCTCAATATTATTGCGAATGGCTGGTTCGTCCTTAAATCTTAAATCAAAAATTGAAGAACAAATCGGAAGATCGGCGGATGGAGCCATTCCATAACGGTATGTGGTGGCACTCAATATTAAACAAATACTTAGTGATTCAGCCCTAGACAACTCCCAGAGGTTATTGTTGCGAAAGGAGGAAATACATAATTCGCATATAAAATACAATTTTTCCAGGATTAAAAAGGACCATATATGAGTATTTCGCAGTGATCATAACGTGTCTTAAAAATGTTGTCTCTTATGTTAATTGGATTCCTTGCTTGTTTTTCATTACCTTTTTTAAGATGAAATGGAGTTTAATATAAAAAAACTGTCAAAATCAATCAAGAAGTAGTTACAGATTTAAGTTGTCTGAATATTGTATAAATGATTGTGAACTGGGGCATATTAGGTACCCTTTTTTCAATTCCAAAAATGTTGACAATGTTATTAACTTTGATTATTTGATTATGAAATGAAATAACAAGAAACAAAAAATACTTATCTCTGAAGGAACACACAATTTTTCTGTTTCAAAAATTGAAGTAAATGAGCCCCATTCCGTGGCAACTTCGGCTTTTCGAGTGCCACATTCCACACGGATATTTTTTTTTCATTTTTAATAGAATCAACTGTCTTTTAATACGTATATAAAGCAAACCGAAGAAATAAAATATGATAAATAATCTTTACATACCTAAATATAAAAATCACAAATGTAGATATTAATTAATGATGTTGTTGCTTAAGTCAGCGTTGAAAATATATTAAGTTCGGGATCGAGGTGTTGATGGCGTATTAGTAACCAAGATGTATTGGACAGGTGGCATCACAAACCTCCAAATTTCAATATCAGCATCTTGATTGATGGAAAATACTTTGGAGGTGCTGCTTATCTTCCATATCGTCCGTTCAGATGAAGGCAGAAGACATCGCTCACGGTTCCGTAGAATATCTCCAATTATCTGTTTCTCTCTTTCCAATTATCAATCCCTTGGATTGATGCTGTGCAAACAATCCGGAGACTACTCGGATACTCAAGAACAATATTGTGTTCAAGCCTTATGTGAAATAAGAATCGAAAAAAATAAAATTTGTTTAAGAAAGTGAGTTCATATTATGACTGCCGAGCAAGCCAATGAAGCTATTTGAGCGAAGTGATACTTCACAATTGATTAAATTTTGTAAAAAAGCAACCAACAGTTTGTAAAAAGCAAAGAAGCTTAAAAGACATGTGATATTTCAATCAGTTGGCTCACAAACGCGTTCAAGGGTTAATGAATACCCTTATGACGCAAACACATAACTCGGTGAAAAGGATCACATTAGCCACTAATTTTCCTTATCAGCAATTTTCAATTGTTTTCAATTCAATTAAGGTAAATTGAAAAAAAAGTATCTGGCTTGCGCACGTGCTATCTTATCCAGAGTTTTTTTTTGTTTTTCCCCTTCACTCCTAGGTTGCAATACACTGCTTCACAATTCTAAATTTGCTTTCGTCTGCAAACGTACAGCATTATTTTCTTAAATCCTTATGGCCGGACCATGGCAGACTAATTTCGCAAAAGTAGTACTCCGACTTTCGGCAAAAATGTGGCCACACTCAAGCACATGAGTTAGATTCAAAAGCCTCGCTCCAGGAAGCATTCACAAAATTTCTTCCTCTGCCGACAGGACTCTCAATAGACGCAAATACACCAGTGTACCCCTCCTGGGATCAGCTCACACCCAAACTAGCCACTCCATGTTAAAATGGTCGTACTACAAATTTTGGTCAAGGACCTTCATTTTTGAGTTATTGCATGACTACTAGCACAGCACACATGCTCCCTCTGTCCTTGCTATATTCCTTTCACCAGGTATTCATGTTCTTTGGCACCTAACAAGATTAACCACAAACATGGTTTGTTGTCCTGCAGTGTAATATTTCAGGATGTCACTCCACTTTCAGCGACGCTTCAGCGCTTCCCTGAAATGCAATTGTGTACCTTAGCCCAAGGAGTCCAATAGGTTTCTATACATATAAATATATATAGTATATCGGATATTGCATTGCAATATAGGAACCCAGCCAGCGGCTTAGTCTCATGGACTAACAGGTAAACAATCTACGATGATTTGTGATGATGTGCTCGATGGAAATTAAACTGTAAGATATGTTCCAGCATATCTTTTCGGATAGGTAGCGTCAGGAGTATGTGTGCTTTGTTTGAATTTCGATGCTGCCGCTGTTGTATGCTCTCGGCAGAAGTAATTTATGTGGCAATCCAAGAATTACCTTGCAATAAGGTATCCTTAAATTTGGACCCTGGTGAAAGTATTCATATGTGGAGTTATGATGCCTCTGTTTTTTGATGATGGATTGAGATATGAAAATATTGTCATCGTTGATGGAGTTAGTTGAGCTTGAATGACGTTCAGAAAGAGATTGAATTGCATTTGTGTAGTTATGACGACTCTGGGGATTATATTTCCAGGAAAAGGATCTATGACAAAATATTTAGAATGACATATTGCAGATTGTATAATTGCAATATTTTAGATTCTGAGCAATCAGGATGACAGGAATAAAGCAAGTGAAGGGAATTTATTAAGGTAATCTTCTAATAATATGTGAGTGAAGTTTCGATAAATGTCTTAGGGGTTTTGATTCAAAAACACCAGAAGGCTTTCGCGAAAGTATATAACTCAATTTATCTGGATTTACATTTTACAATTTATTTCTTTAATTATATTTACTAAAATTAAAATCGATTTGAGGCTCAGGAAGAACCATTCTATTGTAGAAGTAAGGCATACTCGAATTACGAAGGAATAAGAAAAGGAGGAATGGTGTTTAAACACAGCTATAGGGGTTGACGTTTTTTCGCCTCCAGACATTGTGTAATATCGGCTTATTTCTCGGACTACAACTCATCAGTTAAAGAAACAATTCCTGAAAGAAGAAGTTTGGCAATACGAGAACGTCAATTGGGATGTCCTCAACGATTTCCCTAGGAACTTAAACTTGCCGCTATGATTCCTCAATAGCGACGTGGATGCCGTCGCCGATATGGTCACCAACACTGTTCTTATTGTTATGAAAAACTTCATCCCTCACAGGGTAAAAGCAATCAAACCAAAGGTAAACTCGTGTTACGACTTGAGCTGTAAATCAGGTTGAGGGAGTTAAGTTTTTGGAATTACAAATACAATTCATCTCAGGAAACCCGAAAAAGGTAGAAACAAGCTCGAAATGACTTTAATGCCAAAACCCGTTGTGCTTATGGTTACTTTATCGTACGCTTAAGCAACTGGACCACCCTCCGCAATCTCCAGACCCAAACCCTATCGAGCATTTGTAGGAGTATCTCGATTAGCAGATCCAGAAGGGGAACATGCTTCAAGTGTCACATATCAATTTTAATTCAAGAGTGGAATTTTGTGAAGTCAACGCCAAGATGCATTGATACTGTTCTAAAGACGGAAGGAAAACAGACGAAGCACTGTTTAACTTTTTTGCTTAAATTGAAATATGTACACTTTTTTTTAATTTCACAGCAGATAGTCCTTGTATCCTTCGCTAACATATTCCTTTGCTGAAATATCCAATTTGATTTTGTGTGTGATTTGACATGACTGCCCGGCAGAATAGCAATCGTCAAATAGGTAAGATAACGGACAGCTCTTGATACTTTTTCGGTTGCATAGGTTTTCGCCTGGAAAACATTGCTAATCTGCTAATCTAAGACCATCCGTTAAAATGTATTGTCCTTGTTTTAATTTCTCTTCTGCATTATATAAAGCAGAATTTATTTGAAACATTCCGATTTCGACGAAAGATTGAAAAGATGGTTCAAAAGACATGATCGACAGGTGAAAAGTCTTCCTTCCGAGCTGAAAAACATGGCATCTTTTTTTCTGGCAATTTTTGGTAGTTTAGGCTTCAAGGAGAGAGATTAAGTTCAGTCGAAAATTTCAACCAAGCCGATTCCGATTGAGTCATTTCGTCTAAGTCATAAGTATGTGCGACTATCTCTTTACCCTTTTTTGTAAGGACTTCTATGATAAGGTTCATCCTATGAAACCACAAATCAAATCATGCTGAGTTCTTTCTTACCGATCTCATATAATGTCATTTTGTCTTTGTGTGCTTAGCTTTATCATTTTGGTTTATCTCGATTCTGTTCTTACGAAATCAATTTAATCACAGATGATGTACACATGAATCTCTTTTCATTTTTATGGCTAAGTGATAAAAAAGCGTTTAGTTTATTGTACCTTCACACTGGCATAGCAATTCTGGACAAAAAATTGAGCTTACGTTTGGCGTCTTGGTGAAAGAAAGATTATTCATAGCTGTGTTGTCGAATAAGTCAAACATGGCAATGGTTCGATAATTGTCTGAGGATGTTTCTCCTGTATCAGTGCTGCATAACTCCGAATTCATTAACTGGGCAAAGAATTTACTTTCAAAGACTTGCCATGGAAATATGGATTGAATTTAATATACTATATAAATAGAGGCACCAAATATATGAAATGGAACTTAATAGAAAGGTTCACAAAACAATTTCCAGCATCGAGAAGTTGATCGATTGAATGTCTAGATTGAAAGACAAATTGGTGTTTCTATAGAACGGATTTTGAACGAAAATAAACAAACCCTATTTTATTACCAAAGTCTTTTTAGTTATGAGGTTTACCTGATTTGATCATTTGGCTTATTTACATTTATCATTATTAAAGTACTATCCGAAGACTTGTAAATGCCAGTGCATACATATATCTATGCATGTGTTTTTTTCTTATATAAAACTTCAAATTAAAGTGATTTCGGACATTTTTTATTAGAAAAATATTTTGATTCAAATAGAACAAGTAAAATTGTTGAACTTTTTACAGTTTCTTTGTCATAAAATTGAAACCACAATGTCAAATTTAACCAAAACCCTTTCAGGTGTTCATTCTGCAAACACGTTTCGATCAAAATCAACTTGGATTCCATAACTTGATTTGGTTGAGGAGATATGCGAGACGAAAATAAAGAGCTCTTCCGAACCACCGTTGGCACAAAAAGTTTCCTCGCCTTTCCTTTCATCAACAGCTCAAAAACATCAAGCGGTTCCTAAACTAAGAACAGTCAACAGGTGTCTTAAAATCTCTACCACATGGATTACACTGGTTCCTTTCGTTTTTTCCTGTTTTCTCCTTAAATAGAAAATTTTGTAGACTTTTGTATAAAAGTCCAGAGGCCAGTTGCCTTCCTATATAAAAGCAGGTTGGTTAAGAAGCTAAAAATAAATAATCTTCGACTCTGCATCGTCAGAATAACTTTGAATCTTACTGCAAAAGACTTTCGCTTACGGCTTCTTCTTCTGCGTATACAGGATTATGTTATAAGATGCGACAAAAGATTAAAGAGAAAAGAAAAAAATATCGAAAGAAAAATTGACTTCAAGTGAAAAACAAAAAATGATAAAAAAATTAACCAAAGCATTTACGATAACGCGTGATATTAATTTTTTTCGAAGCTAAGATTAATTTTTAGTCAAGTCCAGAAAAAAGATGCAAAAAATGTCTTAAATTTTGAGGAATTAAATTAAAATGAAATCTATTTTTAAACTTGAAAAACAATTTTTTGTGCTTGGACGGTTCTAAACTGTTTACACGTTTTTTATTTTTCCTTGAATGCCATCAGTCTAATTAAAAAATTAACTTTATTAAACAACCTCCGGTTAAAAGATCAAGCAATCGCAGGTCAGGTTAGTCAGCTTTGTCTGACCAACTGTAAATAGCATACTAAGGAGCGTAAAGGACAAACAGCAGCGACTCCTCAAGGATCGATGGAATGGTTTTGGTCTCAACCTCAAAACCATGACTAAGGTTGAAAACGGATACAAAAGCAATGCTAAGACGTACATATTGAAAGGATAATGACGGAAACGTGACTACCTTAATATTACATTGCGCATAACCAGAAAGCCACCGTGATTCATTTGTCAAATATTTTTCTTATGTTGACGACTTTTCAAAATAACATTGCTCATCTCCACCCACTATGATTACTTGAACATTTTTAAATTCAAAATAAGTAAGAAGGCATAGTCAAGTACTCTTTTTTTTCATAACACACAGTTGACATTTTCAGGTAAAAGCACTTTACAAAAACTTACTCCATCCAAAATGTCCTTGGTATGCTTTTAACTCCCACACCCAAACGTGTTTGTTTGTCCTTGAAAAACACCTACACTGTTCATTTCGCACTTTCATGTCAAAACAGTCGACTGTCAAATCTACATTCAAAAACGATTTCAAAAACTTTCCAAAGAATTACAGCCTTCTTACCACGCATTAAATGGATACTCCCAAGTCAAGGGCACTCTAAGCGCGAACTTATCCGGCTTCATACCCATCAGGCGTGGTACCTAAACTGATTTTGATTCAATGAAATATCCTTTGGTAGGGAAATGAAAGGCAAACCTAAAAAAACCCACACCAGTCAGTCAGTGGATTTGTGAGAAAAGACTGCCAAGATACACCTTATTTACGTTGCCTATTTTACCTCCTGCAGCCGCCATCCACCAACACTATCACAGTGATTTATATCAGGTGGAGAAAATTATTTCTTGATAATTCCACTGACAAGGAATTCTATCGAATTTTATGGTCACCATGGGAAATGAATAAATAAAATTGAAAGACATACTAAAACTGATAGGTGAAAGGGACCAAGCCACCAAGCCACCAACCCCCACAAACCTTCGTCCGTGTCCTTGCTGTTGATCGGCCGGGTGGCAGCCAGCGTCGTTGGCTTTGTTGTTGTTATTGTTGTGGTTGTTTGCTGGCCGCCACCAGGTGATATCCTTCTTCGAGGACATACAATTGTTTTTCTTTACATCTTTCTTATTTTTTTTCGTTCCTTTTTTTTTGTGGGGTGAGTTTTTCATTTCAAGGGTTCATTCTCAGCCGTACACACTCGCACGCATACTTCAGAGTGAGTGTGGCAAGGCTTACTTGATTTTGTGTAATAATGGTCCTTGAGGTGGCCGATTTGGAGAGGTTTGTGGGAATGAAATTTGAATTTATCGCATGGATTAGAGGCATTTTTATCAGTAGAAATGAATTGTCCTTATGAAATATTCAAGTGAATGCAGAGTGGATTTCTGGTCGAACCTTTGCAAGTGGGTGCTGCCAATAGGCAGGACTTCCAATGGCAAATCTGGTTGTAGGGTTGCATTAAAATAGAAGACTATTTCGGATAAATTATTGATTTCATTTGTATGCCTTTGCATAATGAATTCGGTTGGGATAACAAGTTTTGCACGATGATTACTGCAGCAGGGTCAGCAAGCGTCTGTTCTTCTGTTGCCTGCGGAACATTAAATTTAATCACAGGGATAGTCTTTGCTATGTTTGTGAAGTTGAAGAATCTTTAAAGTTCTAATGAGCGATATCGGAGTATCTCGAGAATAATTGCGATCTTGAGTTTCAAATCAGACATGGATCGTTTTTACACTCGAAGTTTTAATGCTCGTCGGCTATTTTTCAGTGCATTTTGGTTAAACTGTTTGAATGGACAAAAATGGATAGCCAGGTTCATTGGGTCATTGTTTGGGAGTACACCATGTGCATTTGTAGTTGTTGGTTGTTGGTTCTTGGTTTCAATACACGACTTATCTGGTCGTGATTTAGGAAAATCGTTCAACAACATCAATGTCAGCAAGGACGTCGTATAAGGTTCAAGTTCGGATCATAATTTAGCGCAATCGATATGAAATTTTAAGACCTTTATTGAGTACAAAGATCAACAGAACATAAGCTCTATTTATAAAAGTAAGCTCAACAAAAATGACTGTTCTTTACGAGGAGCCTTATAGAGAACGATTTTGGAACGTTTTTTTGAGAGCACGAACGTTTGGATAGATTTGGATTACTGACAAAGCACATCAATGAATATGGTGTCCCGATAACCTTAGGGATCGCTTTATAAAATGTTTATAATGGCCAAAAAACGACACACGAAATTTGTGAGCAGTTCCTGTCCGAGTATTTATAAGCTCATTGCGGCGTCTTCGTTTGTTGAGAGGAATGGACGTTAATTGGACGATGCTTTTTTCAAAACATATTATTCCGCTGGACTTCCTCTGTAAACAATTTGGACCTCTCACTCTACATACGAGTAAATTTCTTGCCAAAACATTTAAATTAAAATGGGGACTAGCCCGAAATCGAACCAACAAACATGTTGAAAAATAAATTCCACAACTAAATATGCAAAACAAATATACAGTAAATGTATGACATTTGTATTATTGATAGCCTTCTTTTTTTTCTCTTTTAATTAGTTCTCAAATGTTCACTTTTCATTATCTTTCGCTTTGATAGTTGGTAGTTCCTAATAAACCGTTCTCATGTCAAGACCGCTGCGTTTTACTCTTCCAATAAAACAACTCTATTCAGGAGTTTATTGAACAAATGCTTTTATACAAACTCACTTGACTTAACGAACATTTTTCTAAATCTCATCAACAAGTATACATTTTAATTCACAATATCAAAAATACAAAGTCCTTATAAGAAATTAAAACCAAAATTCACGGTATTTTTAAAAAAATATATTGCTATTTTCAAAAATAATTTGTCATAGTTTTTCTTAAGTTTTTTTATGCTATCATTTAAAATTGTTATGAATAACTCTCATTGAATAAATGAGAGACGACAAGAAACAAAAAAAAAAATAAATAACAGTTATCCTAAATAAAATTTGTAAACTGCTCCTGGGTACAGTGTACAGGCGAAATAACCAAGTAGATCTCTCTCATTTAACCTCGTTATAAGATAATATTGCTTTAAGTAACTACAATTTCATTGTTTGTGGTGATCTTAACAGGATTCTCTTAACAGAGGATAGACTTGTGCACAAATTGAGCCCGTTCAACCTGCATCCAGTCAACATTCGTTCCCCAACTCATTTCTGCAACGAATCTAGTACGCTTTTGGACGCCTTCTTTGTCAGCAATGTAACCAAGAGACATTTTAACGACGAATTGTGTGCCCTAGCATACTCAAGACATGATTTAATTCATCTACCATTTAAATCCTATTTTTCACCACCACCGGGCGGTTTCCATAAATTTCGCGACTTCAAAAACCTCGAACATTTTGTTCCAACAAAATCCAAAACAATAAGACTCGCATCACAATCATGGCTCACAAATGTATTCAGATTGCTTCTGAACGAAAGGAACCAAAAGAAGACCGTCACAGGTACTGCAGGCTTTGTAACAACGTCATCAGTGCTATACGTTTGGAAAATTCAAAGGTCCTTGTAAACCGACTGGCTATAACAGGTAATGGACGAAAACTCTGGAATAGCTTGAAAAGCATTGTTAAAGGGAAATAAAAGCATGAGTGTCACTCGTGAATTGTTTGCAACGCACACAACTACAAATTTATATAAGAGGTTGCACTCTCGGACTCATTGGCACCTACCCATACTTATAATATCCAACCCGCCACATAATTCAGTTTTTCCAGAGTTGAGTCCAGCAATGTGGATGTAGCTTTCTTAATTGTGAAATTCAACGAAGGCGATTCTTAAAGCACTTCTCCCGAATCTTTTGCCATTTATAGCGCACCTTTTTAACTCGGTACTTACTACATTAGTTTTTCCGTCGCATTGGAAAACCTAAAGAAGGTCGTAAAGATGAATACAGACCCATATCCATTCTACCCTTCCTCTCTAAGGTCTTCGAGAAACTTATGCAAAAACAGATCAGCTAATATTCAAGCGATAATCAATTGCCTTTTGCTTGTCAATCAGGCTTTCGTCCAAAACACAGCTGCGCCATGCACTCTCCTTAATGTAGTAGACAATATAAGGAAAGCAATTGATAAAGACTATGCTTCGTTCCTAGTTCTCCTCGATTTCTGCAAGGCCATTCAATTCTTTGTGAATAGCTTACTAGATCTTACATTTTCTCACCCCGTACAGTAAAACTTATTTCATCCTATCTATCTGGCAGAAAACAAGCTATCGCTTGTGGAAACGAAAAATCATACCACGAGGGGTTTCTCAGGGTTCCATATAAAGCCCATTGCTTTTCTGTCCTTACATTAACGAAATTGCAGGTGTTCCTCTATGTACCTTTATGCAGATGATACACAACTTCTTTGTAGCTGCCCTCAAATGCAAATCGATTAATGTATCGTACATATTAACGACGATTTACAAAAATTCTTTGACTGCGGAAAATGGTTTTGAACTAAATCCTGAAAAATCAAAGTGAATTGTTTTTTCAAAAAGAAAATTGCTAGATCTGTCCCACTTTCCTCCAATTCTTCTCTGTAGTGCTCCGATAGAATTTGTTAATACTGTGAAAACTCTATGTATCGGTTTTGATTGAAACTTAACTTGGGATGACCACATAAATAAGATTGTTGGAAATGTATATGGCGCTCTCCGCATACTATGGGTCACTAAGGATTATACCACTTGTAAGACCCGAAATATGCTTGGAAAAACGCTTGCGGTCCCCTTTCTGACGTACGGCTGCGAGATTTTTGGAGATTGCGATTCAAGAAGCCGAAGGAAGCTCAATAATAAATTATATCGCACGTTACATTCACGAGGAGATTCGATCAAGTGTCTAGTTTCTAAAAAATAAATACGGTATGTCTTTTGACAACTTATTGAAATACAGAACGCTTAATTTGTTATTTAATGTTCTCAAATCATGCCAACCTTCGTATATCTTTCTCAGTATCACCGAGACTAACTAATCACCGAATGACAGCTCCCGAATCGCATCAGCGAAACAGGTAGTGAAATGAGATTCCATAAAAACCAGCAATGCTTTCCTTCCTCCTGTTAGAAGAACAACAACATTAACTTAGCCCACATTATTAGTGTGACCTTTAACTTAACTTTCTTTTCACTCTTAAACTTTTAATTTAATTGCTATTTAATTTTAAACTTTAACGTAAATGTTTAATCTTTTCTTATAACTTTTTCCTTTTTTTATGGTTTTGTCTTCTAATGTGTATTCTACATTAAGCTGTACATATATAAATAAGATATTGTATCTTCATGAACAAGCATACTTAAGAACAAATTAAATAAATAAAATAAATAAAATTAAATAAAATAAATAAAATAAATAAAATAAATAAAATAAATAAAATAAATAAAATAAATAAAATAAATAAAATAAATAAAATAAATAAAATAAATAAAATAAATAAAATAAATAAAATTAATAAAATAAAAAAAATAAACAAAATAAATAAAATAAATAAAATGAAATAAAATAAATAAAATAAAAAAAAAATAAATTAAATTAGTAAAATGAAAAAAAATAATTAAAATAAATTATTATAATTTGGGCCAAAGGCACCGGTGATGAAGATATGGATCTGCTCGCAGGTCTTAAACCGAAAAGGACAGACCGCCAAACAATTATCAGAAAATATCCATATCCTTTCCATCCATATTATAGGGGTCCTCATAAAAAACCTTAAAAAAACGCGGTAGAAAATAAGGAGTAGCTCGATGAACAACTCCTTAATCTCCTGCTCCTTAATATTTCAACACAGTCTAACGCGCTCAATTAGGAGCAAAAACATATTGCCAATGACTAAAGAACTCGAGATAATATCTTAAGACAGTTTTAACAATGTTTCACCGACTCATTGACAATTGGACAATTGGCAGGTTGATTTCAACAAAATTCGATAAGAATCAAATCAGACTAGTAGGCTAAATGCTTATTTCCATGCCACTGCAAAGGCCAAAGATCTCAAGATTAAAATAACTTCTTTTATAGAAAGCCCTCTAAAAACCCCAAGAAGACTATCAATAGCATTTCAGTGTCATTAATGGACATGTCGGTCTTTTTTTTGTTATTGCCAATTCGAATAAATAACTTTTTACTGACATTCGATATTATAATTTTATCATTCTGTTGGCTATACAAACGCAAGTTCTTCGTGTGCTGCCTCTCCGTGCACCAAAAGAAATTTCAAGAAAAAATAAGTGTACGTTTTTTTTTTAACCGATTGTTATGGCTTTTCTAACGACTGCAATCTCCATTTTCATCAATAATTTCAGTTCACTTAAATTAATTAAAGACTCACGGCAAACGACCATGAAAAAGAAAAGGAAAAAAAAACTAAAGAAAAAAGCAAAAAGAAACTTGACTTGGGGCCAACAAACGCCAGAGTTCATCACGCTTCGTGACACTCTTAATTGATATGCCCATGTCCTTGGGCGGTCAGTCACAGAGACATTCGAATACACGTTGTCCACCTTTTTCGGGAGGATACAGAATTAGCCTCGAGCTCTGTAGGTGGTCAAGTAATTTATTTAACCAAATAATGCATTACGATGAGGTGAAAACTTTGTTGGCCCCAAAGCATTCTGTAAACTGTAAACGTGCCTTCGTGACAAGTTTGTGTCCAT
Organism: Orthonevra nobilis; assembly: GCA_963555765.1. Taxonomy (NCBI): domain Eukaryota; kingdom Metazoa; phylum Arthropoda; class Insecta; order Diptera; family Syrphidae; genus Orthonevra; species Orthonevra nobilis. Next base: position 64,816,619 of record OY743225.1, read on the forward strand.
TTGAAAGGATGGGTCCGATGATGGATAGAGACATGGGAGAGCTGGCTAAAACTCGACCCTGACTGGACAATGGGATTCGTATTAATGAGGTTTATATGTCGTGCAGAGTTCTATTGCGAAGCATGAGGAGTTCTGGGTCGTCTGGTTTGCTTCTCTAAAAACCGAATGATGTATCATTATTTTACGTGCGAATTTCGTTCGAAGATGAACACGAGCCGGCGACGCCGCATGTTCATGTTATTTCAGAAAAGTGGGGTCAATGGAAAAAGTTACGAGAGCGTGTGTGTTAAGTATGATAGTTCTTTGGCAAACATTCCGATAATAGATTTAAAGGTCGTTTGTTATATACTATTTATAGCAATGCAAGATTGTATTTCCAGCTTTCTTGAGTAATTAAGCTAAAGCAAGCTTTTCACAGAAGAAATTTATTTCAAATGTATCACAATGAAAGTCGGCCCGAAGCAAACGAGGAGGGTGTTATTTGGAGTTCTTTGAAATACAAAAAAGATCCAATACTTAAAATGTTGTTTGAAAAATCCTTTGAAAGTGAATCCACGGAGTTCCTTTATTTAAAAATTTAATTTTCGAAAAATTGCGAGCAACATGATTTGGTTTTCCCTATTTTTTCCTTCTAAGTTTCAAAAATATTATGTTTGGCATCCTGTGACCGTGATCTTCGTATTTTTTTTTTCTAATTTTCGGTTCAAATCAACACGAAATTAGATTTCAAGGAGTATGCACTGTAACAATATGTATTGAGCCGAGTTCTTTATTAGTATTTCTTTATTAGTACTTAGTAATGCGGTTGAACGATCATTCAAGACTAACTCCCTATTGCCAGTGCCGCATTGTATGAGCTTACAGGAATACAGAAAATATAAAGAGAACATAAAGAGAACATATACATATGCAGGCATAGTGAGTTCAGAGAGCTGAATTACTCTTACAATGCACAACTGCTTCTTATGAAATATTGGCCATAGTCTTAAGTTGTAAGCGATATCTTCCTATTTTTTCCCCTCCGAGAAAGCAGCACTAATCCATTCGATTTCGTAAACAGACAAGAAGTATAAACTATAAACACTAAACTCTCGAAACAGGCTTTTGGAAGACAAAACTACAACTTTGGATAATAGAATTTTGGTCAAACCCTTTGTTACCCTTTTCGGGCGCACTTATTGGAATTTATGAGAGCTACTAGATTTTTTTGTACTAGGTAGAAAATGTCCTTCAAATAGTGCAAAAAGTCGGTGTTATGAATAAGAGATGATTCCGAAACGAACCGAAGTAATATAGTGAAAGAAAAAATGGAAAGTTGGGAGTGCAAAGCTATTATTTTAACGTCTCAATTTGCTAATTGAAATTTCTCAAAGAATAAATGTTGCTCATCCAACCTTGGCATGGAAGCTAAAAAATAACGTGACAGCGGGACTACGGGGAAAGAAAGCCCAGGAAGGCAAAAAAAGACGATTACAATGGAAAATTGTTTTTTGGTGCTCCAAAGCTGTCGGCATCGCTTCAAGACTTCAGTAGATCTTTAAACCGATCTGTGTCGAGCTACTGGGAAAATGATAACTTCAAGGGCAGTGAAATCTGGATTTGGAGCACTCAAGCCAGTTTTCCAATAAGGTTCAGAGAAAAACGATTGCTCTTGGCTCTGGAGCATCTTATTTGAACTCAAGACATGTGGAATAATGTTATCCTTTTCAAGGCATCAAAGTTTAAGCTACGTGTTGCGCGAAAAAGAATCCAAAGGAAAGACTGAACTCTGAATGCTTCTTACGGATGCCCCACAAAACTACATGTGTGATGGTCTAGGGATGCTTCTCTGGAGATAAAAAAGGTAGAATGGTCTTCCTTGAATCGAAAGTCACTGCAGAAATTTACCTATGGGTTCTGGAAAATTAAAGCGAGCCCTCTTTTTGGTGACACTTGGGGATTCATTTTTCAACAGGACAATGGTCCTTGCTATACAGCCAAAATCGTTTTTTTAATGTGAAACATTAACATCCAGCTTGCAGATAGGCTAACATGTTTGTGCTTTGAGGAAGCTTAGTTTCGCTTACTAAAAGAACATCACGACTAAGGTCTTCTAACAACTTGAAAAGCACGCCTCTTCCCTCGATTTTTATAAGTGAATTCACATTCACCGAAATAATCTCTAAGGGTCTCCCCGCCAGCGTACTCATTACGACTGGAGGCGCGTTAGTCTCGGCAAAAGCGAGTAGATACGATCCACCCGTGTCGTCTGTTCTTGTATCTGGATCACTGGATCGAGAGCAAAATAGCCAGGAGAACAGCTTCAGCCTCAGGTGCTCGAGACGTTGGGGCCTTTGGAACAGTCTTCGGCAATTGCTGGATCGTATTTAGAACAACGCCGATAACTTGCGGTGTGCTTCGTGTTTCCACAAAAACCTCATTTGAGATCACTCTTATTAGAAACATTACATTTATTTGCTTTGTGGTTCATTATAGATACATTTAAAGCACCGAAACTTCATTTCACAGTTGCAGTTAGACACCCAAACTTTTGGCATCGAAAACATTTCCTCTTTCCCATTTTACGCACTGGTAATCTAGGACATTGATACTCCTTAGGCTATCCAACTCTGGACAAGGTGTAGGAAATGGCTTAACTGCCACGAACTGAAGATCCTCACTAGCCTTTGCTTTAAGCGCAACAATCTCTTGCGGATCAGAGGATGGTTCCGGGCCCCGTAGAAGCCTGGTCTGCAGGCTTTCCCCCCTTAGAGGTAAAAGCGAAGAGTTCCGTCGTTGTCTCCTTTAATAAATTTTTAGAGTTATTTTAATGCTCCAAAGTGGAGCAGAGAATCGAATGTCTTGATTGATAAGTTTAATAGTAAAATGATTGTCAATGGCCGACTTTCATAGCATTCTCGTGTCCTTAAGATCCATTTTATATGTGCAAATATGTGGTATCTCCGCCTTCTTTGTCATCTGGTGGATGTTGTTCTGCTGTCTGTATGTGCAATTTCATTTGCCGCCACCAACAAATTTAGTTTGTGCTTTGAAAACATCATTCAATCCCTAGACAAATGAAAAAAAATAGATACATTTTTTTTTTTTGAGTAGGGATATAAAATATTTGGTTTTGAATTTTTTAACTAACTTAATGAAGTCAATTGAAATTGAAATTGAACAAAAATAAAAATTATAGGAATTTTTCCGGAAACTAATGAACGGCAGTGTATATATTTATACATATTTTTTATCTGATAAGTTAGTTGTAAGCTACAAATTAAATTGTGACTGGAAAACTAAATTGATTTTACTTGAAGAATTGAAATTGTCCCTTTTTTGACAGTTTTTTTTGTCATAACTGATTACAAAAAAATGTCTACGTACGTGCGTACGTTTGTGCAGATTCTTTCGTTTCGTACGTCCTTACCTCGAGAAAAAATTAAGGTATCGAAACCAAATTAGTTGATCAATATTTCCGCGACAATGCTTGAAAAATTGTTTCAGATATGTTAATCCTGTAAGTCTTTTCCATTTTCCATGATTCAGAATTACGTCTGCTCGAGCTTGATGCTTTTTATCATTAAACTCTTACGGGAGAAATTAACTCATAAGGCAACTTACATGAGGCAATTGATTTCATAGAAAAAGCATGAGGAGAAGGCTAAATGACATTAGTCGTATATTAAAAAGCGTTGCGAAGAAGAGAATAAAATCCGAAGATTTCGTTTATTTACTACGGTTGTGGTTTCTTATCTTGAATCAAAGTCGAGAAGTTCGAAAATTCTATAAACAGATAAAACAATTATCCCAGAGTAACAGCTCAAACAGAAGCCTGCAGAGTTCGAAAGGGAAACATCATAGTAGAATTGCATTCAATGCAGAGGACATGGAAGAACCAACAACGCTATCTATCCATAACATCTTTTCTGCCGTATTATGTGAACGTCTAAGGCTGTTTGTCAACAACCTGATTGGTCCATATCATTGTGGCTTTCGACCGGAGATGTCAACCATAGGCCAGTAGCACTTGGAAAAAAAACAGGAGGTCCATTTCAAGGTTGATTTTGGTTTCTGTTTCGTCCACGGAGGCGAGGTGTGAAGCCATGTCTAGACTTTTCCTTTTGTACAGAATAGCGACAGAGATGGGTCAGAACGTTACCATAGACATCCATTACTTTGAGGTAGTTAGTGCTTTGTCAACTAAGGCTGCGCTCTAAACACAGATATTTAAACCAGCGATGAGATCAAAAGAAGAATAGCTCTGGCTAAGAAAGCTAAGCCCTCTCTCGAGGAACTTAAGTGTTGCTCTATGAGACACATATTATCCCCGTCCTTCTAAATGATGCAGAAGCATGGACACTTTCAAAAGCGGTTGAAGGCGCCAAAGGTTGTTTCGGTAGAACAATGTGATCTTTTGTTCCGTCTGCATTGAAGGTGAGTGGAGGAGAAGATTCAACAACGAAATGTTCGGTACGAGTTGTAAAGCTACATCGACTTAGCCAAATGGATAAAATTCCAATGCTTCGCGAACTGTAGTAATTAAATAATCAATGACAAAAAAAACTCCAATGCTACACTATTTTTAATTATATAAAGTTATTTCTGCAGTAAATTTAAAAATCTAACTTTTTTTAGTAGGAATGTTAATGTATCAAAAAATAGTATTTCCAAATTGTTTTCACAACCCAAATTGAAGTTGGAGGGGCAAAAAGTACATAGCAACTCGAATTTTTTTTTTTTTTTTTTGAGATGGTATGGGCCAGTCTACTCGCACCCAAGTCAATTTTTTATATATTTTAAAAGAAGCAAGCCTTGCTTGACTGTGAGCTGTTTATTGAATAACTGCTTTGATCATGATCACAATGTCAAAAAGGCAAAAGGAATTCCTTGGTTTGAGTTTTATTCCTGCCCATATGCATTTTTACGTCTGCCTTTACAGCGAGTATTTTCAAATACACAACAAAGTGCAAGCAACGATGCGTTAAATAATGAAAATATGTATGTTCAACTTTATTGCCAACTTGTCTGTCATGTAAATCAAAAACCGCAAGCACTGTTGCGTCATGAGGACACTCATGCAACAGACGTCCCGCCCAAAAACTCTGTGAACTTCATCACGAAGCACATGGAACAACACGAAATGGCTTCAAATTCACCAGCACCAGGAATTCAGTTGATTGTACAATTGCGCTGACGTCGTCAGTGTCCTTCAGTCACATAAAAGGACAGACACATCGTCTGCCAAACGTCGAAATTTGAAATTTAAAATCAAGTCATACGCAAAATATTCCAGCGCTGCATGCAAATGTTTAAGTCAAAAACTGTTTTTGAATCGTTCACAGATTCTTCGCATGGTTGTGCGAGTGGACGAGTGTGAGTGCGGCTTCCAAAGTAATATTGTTTGCATAATTTATAAACATAAATAAGACAACAGAGCGTATAGGCCTGACGCAAACATCTCATGACATATCCTTTCCACAAGAGCGCCAATTTACTGCCAACCGGGATTGTTCCCATTATCCTGGCAATTGGTTTTAATTTAGAAAATTTTCTTAATACTCCACATTGGGGCATAAAGTCAGCGAAGCAGCAAGACAACACACGGGAACGACTGTTACAGCACACAGATAACACTGTGAGCATACAGGAATCATCCGTAAGGGTTGTAATTCAAATTGATTTCATTAACAACAATTCAGGAGCAAATACTGTTTGCATATTCAATGCGAGGCAAACCCCAGCTAGTACTCGTACATGTTGAATGTAAATTTTGCGGTCTTGAAGCCTGAAATTTTGTTGCTTGTCGGATAGACGACACGACATTGGAGTGAGGCATGGTGACAGCAAAAATTGAACACGAAAAGTTTTCCTTGCATGTGCGTCGATTTCTAAGCTTGAGTCAATAGTCGTGTGGTGAAATGGATCCGTGCCACAAGAAGAATCAAACTTTTCTATCTGTCAAGGTTGTGGTTGCAAGTTGAAATATTTATTCGTGACGAAAAAGTAGTCCTACCCACATTTATTCATCAAGCCATTTTATTGGGCTGATGATCCTTCCCCATCGACCACTTAATGCTTGGGTTGGTGTTTCCACTTCGGCAAGGTTATCATTCCTGGCTTCATATTTTTTCTATATTGGTACTGATATTGAACTGGTTTGAATACTCGGGACTTGTGCAATGGCGGGCCAAGGAAATTATTTCAGCGCCCCAAGTAGCTTGTGCTCAAAAATTGCGACAAAGATTGCAAGAGTACGTCTCTTCGTCAGATCGGGAATATATTTTTAAAAAACTAGGCAAGTGAGAATTGTCTCTTACATGAAGGGTTTCTCACTCACGAGTATGTTTCTTTTTCAGATGGTAAATTAAAAATTTAAACAAATAAAGATTGGAAACAATCACAAGATTGAAAGGTTATTTGATGCAGACTTACTGTGAATCTATGATTTTGACATTCTTTTGAATTAAGAAAAAAATTAAAAATTTAATATTCATTAATGCGTATTCAGCACACACAACGTCATTCAATGTTTACATTTTTTTTCATTTTGCAACCCTCTCTTTTAAGTGATTTATTGAAATACTTGGAAAATTATAACTTAAACACATATCAAAATCACATGAAATATTTTTTTTAATAATTTATTATGAGTTAGAAAATTATATTGTTATTAATTTTTTCCGCTGGTGAAAAATGCTGCCATGAAAGCAAAACACGCAGGCATGGATGTGACACTTGATATGGTTGGGTAGAAATATTTTGACATTCATTCCACAAGTTTTACACGGATGATCTGTTCGAAAATGTTTTTCGGACCTTGGACCCTTTGGGAACGGAATTCTTAAAACGAAGGCCGTAGGAGGAATACTAACAAATTCAACGAGCATTTTGTTGTCCTTTAAGCTATTGATGCATACGCATTTCAAATCTGATGTGAGCACAAGAAAAAAGATGCATTCTGGTTAGTTTTTGGCATATTTATGAAGAGCACCTTAAGGACGAGATTAAGATTTTTAGATGAGATATGAATTGACAACTCCAGAAGGCAAAATAAATCATGAACACTGAACAAGTCGGTGTTTGATATGAACACGTTGCAGATATGGAGCTTAGAGCACAGGATATGTGCGAGTCTCTACACAAGCCCTTCTCGGAAAGAGCTGAACCGATGCTTGAAGCTTTGGAAGGACACCAACTCAATGACAACGAAGCAAAGCAAAACGACATTAATAGCTTGATTGAAATGTCCCTTAAACAAAAGAGAAGATAAAGCTGCACTTGAGGTTGAATACAGACGCTGTGAAGATTTCGCGATGAAGAAGCAGGAAATGAGAGTATGTTAGTCTAGGGAAAGTTAACGAGGGCCTGTGGCGGGAGCTGAAGGTTATATCTTTTTCGGCCTTTTATTAAACCTCTGCAGAACTACTAGAAATTAACTTAAAAAGGCCACAACTTCTTCAAATGGCCGCTCTCAGGAGGAAGGCTCATTAGATTTGAATGCTGAAAACTTCATATGAACATTCCGGACGAAAATGTGTATCACAACAGTCAAAAGAAGACTGAGCACCGCGCTGCTGAGTCTTTGGCAGGAAGACTCTACACTATAGTGTTGAACTAATAAAGTTGAGAACGTTGAACAATGTTCAAAACGTATGAGAGCTTTCTGATAGAATTTTAAATAAAAATGATTCACATGGTAGCAGTGATGACGAAGCTTTAAGGGCAACCAACTCATCTCGATAAAACTGTAGCGACTTTGTTAGTACCAATGACCGATCCTACGAGCCTATATTTAAATGGAAATGTCAAAATACGTTTCGATTTGATAGTAAAAAAAAGGCAGGCCTAAAGACACACAAGCATTTGATTGACCCTTGTGAGTATTTTCTTAAGGCTAAATGGGCGAACCCCACAACTGGACCAGTAAAAATACATGAGAGTGTCAGGGTTATAATCCCAAAAGCTTGGATCATATCTAAAGGGATCATAACCTAAACCCAAGAATAAGAATGGTCGAAACAATGGTATTTTTCGGAATATAAATGAAATTGTTTGAAAGGAAAACCAGAACGAACCCTCATGCCTTAAGTCACCTCAAACATGAACAAAGAAGACAGTGACTTGGTCCTTGCTTTTAGCTAAGCGCCTGTCATTCAAGTCGAGCAATTGATATGGGAGTAGTCTGAAAAGTACTCGATCCGATGTTCAATGTGTTTTGTAAATGCATTTTTTTAGTGTTTTTAGTGTTTTAGTGTCGGTAAAAGTTTTTCTTGTATACTTTTTACCTCGGAGCCTACAGTCCAACCAATATCAAAATGGTACCAGACTGTACTGTCGAAAAGTCTACCTACATTTGAAATGGTAAAATATTGAATGGTAGGGTTTAAACTGGGCTGTCTTACCGGAAAAGTGAAAAATTCATAAAATGGGTCGGGATGACCGTCCCACATTAAAAAAATTAATTAGAGAGATATACATATAAAGTTTTTTTTTTCCATTTCATTATATTCCAATATTTAATTTGAAAATGCTCATCAACTGAAAAAGTTCATTACTGCCATACAGACCGCCAATAATTTCTAAACTTCTCCTGAACTTCAAAGACGTAGTGGACGATTTTGAAGAGCAATGACATCTCCTCATTATATCAGCGTCAGTTACGCTTGAAGTGACATCGGTCGGTTTTTTTCTAAGGAAATAGTAGGTTACACAGTATGAGATAATGCTAAATGAGATTTTACTGCCGCAAATTGATGAATTTGGACTGAAAAGGGTTTAAATAAACCTTTGAACCTTTTATATTGGTACAGTAGTTGACAAGACAATTTTTTTTTGAATTTTTTCCTTTTTGAGCCAACTTCTGGATAACTTCTCGAGATTGACAGGTGGCAAAGTTGTCCGCCTTGAAATCCCTCATATCCAGGCATTCCTTCAGCATTAATACTATAGTTTTAACCCAGATGATTGAGTTGATTGAGACAAACTGACTTTGAGGACCTTTTTAGTAGGCGAATATCTATTTGAGAGTATGATGATGCTGGCCTAACTCAACCGGCTGCGAATACGTTCAAAACCGCAAGCCTCAATAATATATGATTCTAATTTTTCCAGTGCTACTGCTTTTTGAAGATTGGGGCCAAAAACTCCGTCACCTTTGCTACCTTTATTATCCAATTTGAGTCCATCAATATACCAGACATACTCGTACACACCTGGCTTCTAACTTGTGCATATTTTGTGGTTTAAGGTCTTGCCAACACATCTCCATAAATCATTATTTTGATAACAAGAACGTTGACTTCCAACCTGACAAGCCGATAGGGAAATCACTGCATGAATGCCAAAAATGACTAGATTCGAAAGCAAGATTAAAGCTTAAGACTGAGCCAACCAGCCATGGCGGCTTACAGGCGAAATTATTAACTTCACTTACTTCTTCACTCCGTACCGCGCATCTTGGAAATTGTGTCAGAGCAAGTTGTTCAATTGCCGAGTGTTTGAGTAGCTTTAGTTTCTTGGAAAATCAAATCATACAGTTTCATTTTAGTTTGGAATAGATAGAATTTTTTAAGTCATATTTTATGTCTTCAAATTTCCTTTTCCTAAAAACGTATCGAGTAGGGTGTTAAAATAATGGTTTTCAAAAATAGTTTGCAAGAATGTATGTATGTTTACACGTTATTTGAAATAAAAAAATACTAAAAAAAAAATATTTGTACACAACAACATACATAAATAAAATATTATTAAAAATTTGTTCCGCCAATTCAACTGACCAACACAGAATATGTGTAAATAATTTTATAACTGTCAATACTGTCAACAATGATCATATAAAATCCAAAGAAGAAAAATGTTTCATCTTTGTTTTATCTGTTCCGTTCATTTATTAAGCAAGTGTGAAAATTTTAACCTCACAATTTTGAGTTTACGCAGTCGGGTTTTTTGTTTTCCTCATTAAACTTATTTTTATTCAATTTCTTAACACTGTAGTATGTTAGAAAATATTGTTAATAAATGCGCAAATAATCCTTAAATGGTCTTATTTCTGCAAAGCTTCGGGTTCAAATAATGTGTTTCTTGCAAAGATGGAGTTGGTTTATATCATGAACGTGTCGGAACTACAAACTTTAGAAGCAAAATGTACATGCTGGTTGGACTATTTTGAAGCCCACCAAAATGTTATTGATAAAAAGCTCCATCCTTCAATTTCAAATTTGCAGTACGAAAAATGGTTAAAATCAACAAGGAATGAAATCCAAAAAACAAAAGCAAATTGATTGCAAACACCTGGATTGAGTCACCCCGTCAATATAACAAGGCGGCCAGCAAGAGAAGCCGTGATCGTAGTAAACGTCTTATAATGGAAACAGTAAAAAGTGTTGAGTCCACTTCGCAATTATGACTGCACGTTATTTTGCCATTTCAAGTGGTAATGATATAAATGTTGAAAGGTTCAGAGTATTCACACTCGACAAATACTTTGATATTATCCTTGGTACTACATGCCACCAACAGTATGAAAGTTTCTTATCCATGATATTATTTCTGCTGCACTTCTTCTAATAGGTCAGCTGTCCGAAGAAGCACAGGAAGCGAGAAATAAAGATAATATAAATAGTGCAATGAAGATGCTTTTAAATTAATGTTTATAGCATTAGATACCTTAGTAACAAGGTACAGAGATCTTCCTAAGAAACCTTTAGAATCTCTTCCAAAAGACGTTTAATATTCAATTATTCCGGCAGCAGACATGGAGAAACAATCAATGATGAATGTAGAATAAGAGGTTTTTTCAGCGTTTTGAGTGACGTAATCAAGAAAACACAATCCCATTTCTTAAGGAAGAAATAAAGGTTTTGTAAAAATATTACAGTGGCTCAAACATAAGTTAAATTTGTCGAATTCCTTTTTATGTAGGGCTCGAGTCTTGTTAGTCAACATTGGCCATTGGGGTAAAATAAACGCCACTTTTTTCAAACACTGATATGTAAATTGGCCATTATGTAATTTAATAAATTGTGCGAGTACATAGGATGTTTCGTGAAACCTTTTAACTATATGCTGACGTTAATTCTGTGATTCTTTAAAGAAGACTCTTACAATAACGAAGTAATTTGGTAAAAGCCAAAAACGCAACTGCTACTTAAATAGCGAAAAAATTATGCAAATGTAAACATGAAATTAAAATCATCTGAGTTTCAAGCCATTGAAATCTTTGCGTTCTTTTCTTTATCTTTCTGCTCACTTTGTGTAACATGCATTCATCGGTATCCAAATACTCTCGAGTCTGAGAAAATTATGAAAAAATCGATCAAGTGCGAGTCGAGTTTGAAAAGGCGGTCAACAGAGCCCCCCATTTAAGTGGGTTGAGGAGCTCTTATCAAATCAGTTTCATATTGAAGCATGATACCATACATGCCATATTTTTAAGTCAGAAAAGAAGTCCATTAAATAATATTTAACAAATTTCGTGCGGGTCTTAAATAAACTCTACAGCCATAGACAAGGCTTATAATTTTCAGGAATGTCCAAAGTGTATCACATGTCGACTTTTAGCACAATCAAGACTCAAATAACCCCAAGAGATTTCCAAAGTTCCAGTCAAGTTCATTGCCTCCATTGGCCACAATTATTTCAACAACATAGCATCTCATATCTGTTTTTCAATTCGATAGACAAAACCAGCACCCACGAGAGAATCTACACAACACACAACCCCTGATAACTATAACTCACGAAGAAACCTCTCTCTTGTACTGATGTAACACAATACTCGTACTACCATAAATGTAAATATTAATGGGAAAAGTTTCCCCGCACAAAACTCCATAGGATTACTTTTTACCCCGGTAAGCAATTAACAAGGAGCTGCTATCCCGTACACTACTCAAGCCATTCTCCAGTAATAGACGTCCTACAGCCAGCACAACTGCCTTCAACCAGCCAAACAAACTCCTGTAATAAATTATCAAGCAAAGTTTACCGCTCCAATGCATAGTTACGTTTGCCACAGAACACCTTTTTACCCATGTGTACAGCTCATATACATCCCCACATACTCGTACATCCTGCAAAGGCTCTGCTACAGACACAATCTTGACGTACTTCCATAATTAATTTAGAATGCTGCACCTTTTCCAACAATGGCCATACGGAACTAAAGACAACGCTACGCCTTCGATCGGTACCTAAAAGTTAAAAAAAAAAAGCAGTAACAAAAAACTTAAAAGATAGACTTGAAGCTTATGCTCCAACAGTTTCTCCAACACTCGAGGTGCAAATTAATTTTCGCGGGATTTGTCGGAACATTTAAAATAACGCAACGCATATAAACGTAGAGTTATTTTATGTAGTTCACCTGCAAAACTTTAGTTTCGAGCTGTTTTACTGATGTTTTTTTTGTCTTTTTTTTCTCGCGGTTCTACTCTCATTTTGAGGTAAATTTTTTAATAGCCGGAACTATGATGCAAGTACTCGGGGCAGAATGCATCGCAAAGTGCTTAGCGCAGAAAACCCTCTGATGCGGGACGTTATGGTTAATGTTGCTTAATTGACGAAAACAAAAAAACAATTTATGATCAACTAGGTTTCGGTTGAACATTTTATTGCGAGCTGCAGGGAACTGTTTTTTGGCTAAAGGACTTTTTTTTTAAACAGTTTAACTAAATTTTGTTAATTATCTCGAAATAAATCTTGAATTCAAGTTTCGAGAGCTTAAGGCACGGTTTGTTGTCGAAGTGCGTTTGGGTCGTGTTTTACGTTCAACTCTTTTTGGAGGTAAATTTTGACACAATTAAAATTTGTTTCTGGATGAAAAGCTGCACCTGCAGACTTACGATAAGAACGTTGCCAAGAATTATGGTATAGGGAGTTCTCATCTCATGAGAAGCAGGGTTTTTCGTCTGGGGCTCCTTTAAATATCGAACACAAACTTTTATGTGTATGGTATTTATAACTTTTTTTATATTTTCAAAGTTTAACTATTCAAGAAGGATTTTTCAAAATTCAAATTATTTTCGGAGTTATCGGTATTTTGCTGACCCGGCATCCAACTGGTTCGGCCGGAACTTATCGAACAAATGAAATTAGGGATTCTCCGTCTACCTCAGTCCATATTTCTGAAATATTTTTTATTAATAAAATGGATAAAAAATCCTAAGCGCAAAAGATTACGCGTCCAGATCAACAAACAAAAAGGCGATTTCACGGCAAAAGCTTCACGGCACAGGAAGACACCCGGTTTACGAGTGCATCAGCAGCAAAATTGAGTAAATCAAATCATGAAGCGGTGTTCATTGAAAATAATTATGGCCACTGTGTTTTGGAGTTTTCCACGGTTTTTTCAGCGCTTTCTTCTTTAGTTTTGTGAACTTCATGCAAGAAAGAGATTAAATTTTCGAGAACGTCTTATCGTGGATTGCATTACAATGCGGTTGTGACAGTGAACAATATATACCATCATGTTCATCCGTCGACTAATCCTTTGAAGTAAACCGAAGAATTATATTTGCTATGCGGCTTTTAGGAGTTGGCAGGGAAGGAATAAATATCTTCTGCAGAATGATGGATATTTGTCAAGGATAAGCAATCGGTACATACTACAAAACATACATTTGGCCGCATCTACAGCTTATGACCTCATTATTTCCAAAGTCGTAAATGAAGAAAAAGACTCAATTTCAGCTGGTGAAAAAAAGAGGTACTGGACTTATAGCTAAAAATTGCAAGAAGGTTGTCCATACTGTTGTCAAATCTAGTTTCTTTCAAGGCTGTAATGTTTGGAAAAGTAAAATAAATTCTGATTTGCTGCGAAACGAGACAACGCCCGGATTGAGCGCTCCGTGATACGAGCATCCAACGCATCAAAGGAGGCCAGAACTGCTCGATAAGAAGAGAGAAACGCGGAAAATAGTGAGTAAATGTAAGTCTACAATATCATTTCCTGACTTAGACTGCGAAAAACTTTACGCGAAACTTTAAAAGCGTTTTTGTCGAAACTGTCTTTTTCAAAACGATACCCACGATTCCTCAGGTTCTTCGAGACCGATTTACTTGAAATTGTAAGAGAGTTTTCTTTGTAGATTTGTCTGCCACTATCCCCATCCCCAAATTTTTATTACTGTTTTTTTTTTTAATTCGAAACAGGCAAAAAAAAATGGTACAAATATTGTTTTTTTCAGGCAGTCGTCATTTTTTGAAAAAAAAATCTTTCCAACTTTTCCGTAGTTCCAGATATTGCGACAATATTCTAAATTAATTTTTGTTTTCTGGTTTCAGATTGCTAGGATCGTGCGTATGGTTACGAGCCAATTTTTTGACACCCCCACTTCATCATCTGCTATTTTTTTAAGTTTTCAACTTTTTTTATTTTTTGATTTTTTTTTCTGTATTCTTGTTATGTTAATAAATATCTAACTAGTAAAATAATGGATAGTAAAAAATTAATTGCCTTTTTTTATGACAATTAAAAAAAAAATAAAATTCATTCCTCTAGACTAGAATACCCCCTAAAATGGTTTTCTTGGAATAAGACTAGAGAGCCATATTTTTATAGCCAACAAATTGTAACAAAAATAAAAGGTCTCGTGTTCTTATCCAGGTTGCAATATCAGACTTCATTCTCATTAGCAATCTTTTGAAGAGCACAACTATTGTGATAGAGTCTCTGGGCGCATTTTGACAGCAAACTGTTTCCCGACTCCCGCCATTGGTACGAAAAACATAACACGTCAAATCGACCTGTCATTTAAGAAGAGCTTAAGGTTTGTCATTTTAGAACATGGAACAATTAACCATTATGGTCGACTGAATCATCCATCCGATGAGAAATGTATGAGGATCGTGGACAACGGTTCTGATACACCACCTGGATGTTATTTTAGTGGAACTGGGGATGATGAAATCTGATGAGGTAAAGTGGGATCCTTCCAATCTTATTATCTTACAGGACAGGATAACCTTGTTACACCACAGGATTAAATTACCGCCGTTATTAATGTTTAGTAGATATGTGCAGTAGATATACAAAAAACTCGGACAGCGTACCCACTCACGTTATTATTGCGTTCAAGTGGTTAAAAAAATCATTAATTAAAAAGCTTCATTGTGCATTTTATACAGAAATTAAAAGAAACAACAAAATCAATGTCAAAACATAACTCGGACAGATGCCATTGCCGTCGCTTTTGGTTTAATTTAAAAGCACAATAGCCGAGTTTTTATTTTCTATTCCCTTTGTTGGCTCAATTGAAGCACATCTAAGAAGTGTTTTTATTGTTTTCTTCATATCTAAAATAAAAAAATCACAGTGTGTGGCTGGATTTCTTAAGAAGTGAGAGCTATTGTAAGAAAGCATCATAAAGAATGAAAATCGGTTCTTTATATTGCAGCACTAGTAAGAAGATCGCACACAATAAAATGGTTCAAAACATAAAAAACCGTACGTAATGAACCCAAATCACGCAGACCTAAACCGTCTGACGAACGATGGATTGTACAGCAAATCAAGCAGAATCGCTAGCTTAGTGCTCCAAAATAAGGCGCAGAAGTGTCTCAGAGCTTAAATAAAAACGTCCATCCTGAAACAATAAGACTGGCATTGCGAAAGAACAATTTGTATTGAGGAGTAGGTCGTAAGGTAGGAAGGCATCCGAATTTAAATGTTGACATTCGCTAAAGCCCATAAAAATAATGATTTTTTTTTCTTTTTAGAACCAAGTTTTTTTCTCGGATGAGAGTAGATTAAATTTATTTAGATCAGATGTTCAATCTTTAGTGTGGCGAAAACCAAATAAAGTGTTGAAAGAATGCATTTCAAAAGCCACGGTAAAACAGTGGAATTGTGAACTAGGCAAAATATTTTACAATTTTAAATGGAATTGTGAACTAGGCAAAATATTTTACAAAATTTAAAAGAAAAATTTAAACATACCGAAACGACCCGAAGCATAAGGCACACAATGTTCGCATATGGCTACTCAATTGTCCACATGTTTTTGAATCGCCACCACAATCACCAGACATCAGACATTATTGAACACCTGTAGGCATATTATGGATATCAAATAAGAAACTATACAATTTTAAACAGAACAGCTTTCGTCCAAAATCGATCCTTCTATCTACATAAAGCTGGTACATTCCATGCCTAAGAGATTGGATGCTGTTCTAAAGAACAAGGGCCTGCCAATCAAATACTGATTTTCTTTTATTTTACGTTCATTTTATTTATCATACAATAAAACTTAATCCTCTTTGTCCGAGTTCTGTTTTGACATTGATTTTGTTAATATTTTAATTTTTTAGTTTGTTTTAATGAAAAAAATTTGTATTTCTTTTCTTAAAATTTTGTGTACCTCCTTAAGGCTATAGAAAAGTAAGCAGGTAAGTATCCGAGTACTTTATTGATCAATTGTATCTTTCCATTAACTCAACAAGTTCCCTTAATTCGTGAAACTCCTTTTGCCATTTATTCTTCCTCACGTCGCATACATTTTCAATTCAATTCTGACCTCCTGTGAGTACCCTTAGGTGTGGTAAAGGGCCAAAATAATTCCTATTCCCAAGTTGATAACTTACGAGGAGTTTTGTATCGGCGTTAAATTGATTCTGTCGTTTATTCATTTTAATGTGCCGAATTATTTAAAATCTTTAATTTCTGGACGACAACAACAAACCTCCCGAATTCATGTTCAACCGCACGACAACAAAATGAAGTTGTACTCCTCCACATTCCTCATGGTATCTAATGGTGTACCACAGGGCTCCATTATGTGTCCTCTGCTTTTCTGTTTCTATGTAAAGGAGCTCACTTAACTGGTCAAGTATTGTCTTATTCACTCTCCATACTCTAGCATAACATCGGCCATAAACTTAATGAGGAACACACTCACATTGCACAGTGGATTGTTCCTTATCGTTGTTCACTCTCGCTGATTGCTGCGTAGAAAAATTGTTTGGGGACTATGTTTCGTCATTGCAGGCTTCTTAAATTACTAGAAAGACGCCTTGAGTTATTGGAGAAAGGAAAATACTGAAGTGAAAGAAGAAAAACAGCCTGGAAAGCAATCAAAAGTTGGTGAAACCAAAAACTCCAGACTAATATAATGTTGCAGCTGTTGTAATTGTCACTATGAATCAAAGGTAAGAGGCTCTTGGAGTGATGCGCTTAAGGATAGTGGCCCACGCTTTCCTTTTACCCAAACTTGGAACCCATCTAGAATGAATAATCTTGTGATGTCTTGTTTTTTTTTTTGAGGGGCATGATCCTTGGGCTCGCTTACTTTAGGTGTTGTATACCACCTTAATCAAAAAGTTCCACGAATTATCACCGTGTTGCGCTCCCATCATTCCGATTTGAGTTCGGTTTTTTTTATTGAGTACATACTTCTGTTGTTGATATTCTCTCTAACTCTTAGCGTTATGGCTTGACATTTGCAAAAGTAACGTAGGCAAGAGTACATCTTTCTCTGTGTGTGTTGCCCATTTTTTACAATTTTAGAAATGGATGTCGCAAAAGATATGATTTTTGAGGCTGAATCCGATCCCACATTCATCAAAAGGATCATTACTGGGTTTATGTGTACGACATGCAATGAAGTCATCATTCAAGTAAATGGCGTTTACCAAATAAGCCGAGACCAAAAAAAAAACACGTCGTTTTCAGTCAAAAAAGAAGGCAATGCTCACGGTTTTCATGGATTACAACGGGGAAGTGAATTTTGAGCATTATGAGACATTTTAGTGAAGTAATTCGCCGAAAGAGACCAGAATTGTGGGCGGAAAACTTGTTGATTTTGCACAATGGGTACTAACCGTCGCACAGTACCATCCAACTGCCACCGTATTCACCTGATTTGGACAACTTTCTGTTCAATCGAGTTTAAAACCAAGGAACGCGTTTCAGCAGCTGAGAGGAAGCAATGGAAAACACTGATGGCCCTACAGAAAACCGAACATAAAATATGTTTCCAGAAATAGATCAAGCGCTGGCTTAAGTGTGTTACACTCCATGGGGATTGTTTTGAAGGGGACAATATAGAATTAGATTAATAAATTTGAACTTTTAATTTTCTGAATAAATTCCGGGAATATTTTGAACAGGATGAAGTATTTCAACGTACGCCTTTAGAACTGGTTTAACTCCACTTCTCTTTGAGCAGCTGTGGAATGACATTGGTCACACCTATAAAAAGATGTGTAACAGAAAACGTAAAAATCTAACAAGAACAAAATAAACCCGTATTGTAGAGCGTCCCACGATGCCTTCCGGGTGAACAAACACGTGATTAACAACGACCAGCCTTAAGTATGGATGGTTTTCCTCTTGACGACCCGCGAATATGAAAAAAGTTCAACGACCTCTGGATCTACAAGTAGAAAGTTACAGTCCTTTAAATGCCACGGGCGACCAAAAATCTTGCGGACGTTTGAAACCACTCACAGTTAACAACGAGAATTTACAGCGAAGAAAGAGAGCTGTTCGCTTGCACAATAAGCAAAGAAGAAGGGATAAACATAAGCGTCGCAAAAGGAAGTTAAAAATTTACTCGAGTTGGTTGAAGAAACAACGAAGTCAACAATGGTAAGCATCAATGTGTAGGCTCACTGGAATAAGTAAGTAGACAAATAAGTTTTTAAAGTTAATGGTACCCTTGTGGTCTGTCTAACTTACTTTTCCACCACACAAGGCGGTTTACGCAGTATCCAATTAACGTGTTTCCTATCATTTATTCGCAGCTCATTTTCGACAGACACTTTGCATAGAATTTTGGTAATAAATAAAGAATTTCAATTAAATTGTCTAGCTCCGAATTATCACAAATCACACATACCAAGCAGACCATCGTGTCGCACCCAACCCCTTAAACATCATGTTTTGTGCATCGAAAATTCCCCAAAGGGTGGGTACACTTTAATCAAATAATTTGGCCAATGTACGTACTCAAAAAGTCATAAATAAAATATGATACATGCAGTCTTCTACACGTAGTATCTCAGTGTGTCTACAAGCAAATCTCTTGTGCACAAGCATGCTGACCGTTTCGGTAGCCACCGCGCCACCATTCACCACCATGACAAATCGTAAATTACTTGGGACTTTAGCATATTGTTTGCAGCGCTGCTAATGGCGTAAGTGACGACATGGAATAATTCACCAAACCTGGTCGCCAGCTCACCACTCCTTTGAGTTGCAAGTACCTACCTCTACACCTTCGGGGAGCGCAGGTCAACACTGTAAATCACTCTGAGCCCCCTGTGTCATCATAAACAGGATCATCAACATCGTTGAGCTCGTCGTCGTTGTCCTTGTCCATTGGGGAAAACACTTGAGTGGGAGACAAGAATGCGGCAATCTCAAGACCGTGTGGAATGCTACGAAATGGAACAACGTCGCCGTCGTTGTAGCTGCTCTTAGATCCGCAACAGACAATGGGCGTCCTCTTACGATGCGGACGGGAAAACAATTTCATCGGAAACAAGAGCATATCGCAGAGGATGCAGCGGGGTCAGCCGGGTAAAGAGAGCCAGATTGCAGCATCATTTCCTAAATTACAATGTTAAATTGAAATTTGTAGATGATTTCATTCCGATGCATGTCATCATCATTACACATATATAAACGAGACAATAACGTTCAGCACAGCACGCTGCCCTCGCCCGTCTGTGCATGAGCATCAGCTTCACATTCCCCACTAACATTCCTGTGCAATTTATTATCCTAATATCGCATAGTTGGCATCTCTGGCAATGGACTCGTGCTTCGGGTAATTTGTGAATTTAGGGTGAAGGCTATTAGTGGACGATTTCATCCCTCATTTGCGACCGATGCAACAAATTATCGATTTGGGCCCTTTTGCGATTAGGTGGTGCACAAAGCGAGCGCATTGTGTGGTGTTGATGTGATGCCGCTGCTACATTATGGACGATGGGCAAAAGGATTTCTCGTCTGGACAGGATGTGTGGAAAAGTTTTACGAAATGGCAGCGATGCGATAACAATGAATTTATGAGAGACCGAACCACTGCGAGTAACTTATTCTGGTCCGACCGGAGCGCTATGTGAGGCTACATACGAAGTTGCACACGTTGTTCTATATCCTCTGGTCTCTGAAGCATGTGTACGATTGTGTTCTAAATCATATATTACATTCGCATGGCGCATCTGGAAGCTACTGCAGATGGAGCAAATTAAGTGGCAACTACCGGACTCTTTTGTGATGGAATTAATTTTGAAAAGAGATAACAGGCGAAATGACTGCGAAGTGGCGACGCAACCAGTTTAAGTGAATTCGTTGAAGATTAAATTTATCTCTGAAGAGCTGAATATGAGTTAGAGGAATTGCAGATATGAAATGAGTTATGCGATTATTATGAAGCGAACTGAGCCAAGCTCTATGAGCAGCTTTAAAACGTGTTAAACTTAACTCGAGTTGGCAAAAGTTTTGTCAGAAAAGTGTTTATAATGAGCGTTTTTTTCAATTTTTTGTTCCTTATTGTTCTTTTTAGGATTCCTTACCCTAAAAGTGGATTCCCTACCCATTACTAAAGCTTCGCTGTCCGTCCGCTCGTTCCAGGGCTAAAGCTCCAGAAACATAACAGGTAGACAATTGAAATTTTCACAAAGCATTAACTTTAATGACCGCCTTAACAACAAATAATTAAAATAATATTAATTTCAAAAAAATATTTTTCAAAATTGCATGTCAATTTTACGCCAAAATGTAGACTAAGAGAAATTTAAAACATTAAAATATATGGATAAGTATTTATTATTTCAATTAAATTCAATTACATGTACATATGTATATTTCAAATTTTATTAACAGAATAACATGATTAATTAAAAAACTTTTATTTTAGTATAATTTAAGTTTTAATTCCATAAAAAAACACTTTAATTAAGTGTTTATTCCACTTCATTGGGCTTTTACATAAATTATTTCAATGATGGTTGTGGTGACCCTTGAATAAATAGTTTACATAATCGAAAAAAGAAATACTATATAATAAAACTAAATCGAATACAAGCAAATTCAATTTTATATAAAGAGGATGCCCTTTTGATTAACCAGAATGTTAGAAAAAACAAGATCTTAACGTGTCAAAATTTAGGTTAAACAGCCAGTGTTTGAGACAGTATTCAAACATCGCAGAAAATATCATTTATTGTGAGTGGAAGTTCCTTGAAAAAGCAGCATGATGAAACCATATAAAAGTTAGATAATCAGAAGTGGGGGAAAAGTGTACAAATACAACATTCAAAGAATTCCTTCGAATATTATATTAGTACAGATGAAAGGACATGAAGTACATTCATAGCCGGACGTCTGTGTTAACGACTTATTTTCCTGACTAAATTTTCTGTCTAAACTACTACTGTGTCCAAAAAAAAATAATTTCATGTCAAAATATATTCATAGTGTTTGAGATACGCGTCGTTTTGTGAGCTGCTAAAAGTGAGTTTTTCGTTTTTTACGATGTCGAAATTTATTGAGCAAAGAATTTGCATTAAATTTTGTTTGCGGAATCAATTTTCTGCTGCGGATACGTTGAGGATGGTGCAGAAAGCCTTTGATGATGAGGCTATGTCTAAAAAAAATGTTTACAAGTGGTATAGTGATTTCCAAGCCGGCCGTGAACGTGTCGAAGACGAAGAGCGTTCTGGGCGACCATCAACCTCAACCGATGAAGCTCACGTCCAACAAATCAAGGATTTGGTGTTGAAAAACCATCGATTAACGACTAGAGACCTTGCTGATGAAGTTGGCTTATCGAAAGGCTCAGTCAATACCATTTTGAAGGATACTTTGGGCCTCAAGCGCGTCAAATCTCGACTGGTACCGAAAACATTGATTTTTTTGGAAAAAAGGCGTCGCGGTGAAGTGTGTGAAACAATGCTTTCCGACTACCAGGATGTCATGAAACGCATTATAACTGGCGACGAGACTTAGATCTATGCTTACGACCTCGAAACAACCGATCAATCGAGCGAATATCGTGCCAAAGGAGAGCCGAGACTAAAAAAACCGCGCCAAAGTCGCTCAAAAATCAAAGTCATGTTGACTGTTTTCTTCGATTATCGGGGTGTTGTGCTTTATGAATTCCTTCCAACCGGCCAAACAGTCAACAAGGAATATTATTTGAACGTTATGCGTCGTTTGCGTAACGCTATCCGCCTAAAAAGGCCGGAATTGTGGAAAGACAATTCTTGGTTTTTACACCACAATAATGCACCATCCCATACCACACTCGTAATTCGTGATCATTTCGCCAAAAACTCAACCCATATCGTTCCGCAACCACCGTATTCACCTGATCTGGCGCCGTGCGACTTCTGGCTGTTCAACAAGCTCAAAAGACCGCTCCGGGGACACCGTTT
The DNA here is from genome assembly GCA_963555765.1 of Orthonevra nobilis. Lineage (NCBI taxonomy): Eukaryota > Metazoa > Arthropoda > Insecta > Diptera > Syrphidae > Orthonevra > Orthonevra nobilis. The sequence goes on from OY743225.1 coordinate 64,838,984, forward strand.
TGATACGATAGAGGAGATTCAAGCCGCAGCGAAGACGGAACTGAAGGTCATCCCGGAAAGTGACTACAACCAGTGTTTCAAAGATTGGAAAATCCGTTGGCATAAGTGCATTGTCCTTATTTTTTGGACACAGTAGTATACCCAACAATACCATAGTAAATCATAATGCAACTTTTAGTAAATCGCTCAGTAAAAAAACTCGAATACACTCGTAACAACTTCTACGGTGATATGCTTGCTAGAGTTGAAAGTAATGTACGCGAAGAGTGGCGAGTGGTTGATAAAATTTTAGGAAATTGTGTTAAAATTTTTAATATTGAAGATGAAGGAGTAGTGGAGCCCGAATATAATGAGTATTTTACTGAAATACCTAAAAAATTGAAACCGGCTTTCGAACGTAATATAAATTACAATTGGTCGTATTCTTCCGGAATTCTTGTTGATGATATTCCAGCCAACAATTTTGTGTTTGATGCGGTTACAACAAGAGAAATTTACAATTTTATTAAGTCCCTAAAAAATAAAAGTTCTTACATAAGCGATGGTGTTTCAAGCACTTCACTCAAAAATTTTGGCTGGCATGTGGTTGATATATTGTCCCTCTTTTTTAATAAGAATGTTTGAAATGGTTATTTTCCTTACCATTTTAAATGTGCAGAAGTTATACCTTTTAAAAAAAAGGTGATTGAAAAAACCGTTGCGATTTGCAGGCCAATATACATTCTTTCGTCCTTTTCCATACTTAAGATTCGAATTGTCTCATTTTTGGACAAGTTTAACTTTTTTGGTAAAAATAAGGTTGAAGAGCAGGTTTGTCAACTGAGGATGCTATCTAAAGATAAAGATAAAGGTGTAAAGATAGCTTTATGGAATTTGAAATAATAATAAATCAAATATTTGACTGTTTAATGATATGACAAAAGGAGCAAAAGCAGATCGTCTTTAATTCGCATGAGATCAAAAGTTTGGGCTAGAAAATCAAACAGCACCAGTTTGTTTCTTCACGATTCCCCGAACAACGAACAACTAACTTATGAGGATTGAAGCACGAATAGATAACACATTCGATACCGACAGCATTTTGTGAAGAGGATCCACAGGAAAAAGTACATAAGGCAAGGGCTCGTACCACACCAATCGAGCGTTGTGCCACGATGGCGAAGGATTAAATGTTGAGTGAGGATCTTTAAGTTATTTATAGATCAAAAATTCTGTTTGTCGAGTTGGAGAAAGCCTTCTAAATCATACATCTCAAAAAAGTCAGCTCAATCAATTTACAACAGCCTTTGCCATTCCAAACACGCTGTTTTTAGGCAGTCGAATCGAAGCTACGGCAAAGAGATCATTTACTTCAAGGGCCTCGTTTACGGGTGTTCTTTATGGTCCAACGTTCGAGCAAGTTTGATAAGAAAGTTTAAGGACCTCTTCGACTTTATAGGCCTCCAGCAAATAAATACAAAAAAACATAATCCAAAGAGGCCGTTCAACAAAAAGACAACCTCACAAGGCTGGACAATTTTCTTATACGAAAGCCTATAACAACGGCAATGACCTCGCGAAACGACATAATTTTACGACATGATTACCCTCACAATATACTCCTTCGCAGGTTTTCCTCTGCCCCAATACAGAAGGCTTAATCTAGAATAGTCTTGCGATTGACATTAAGTCAGGAGTCCGCACACGTTAACTCAAGCGCATCCGATACAGCAGAGAGGTTTCAATGCACTGCAAAACAGGTGCACAAACCAATTCGATGGCTGCAAAAACATAAGTTAAAAAACATTTAGTAAATATAATTATGACATCCTTTTTTGTGCATATAATAAGTCATCTGGTCAAACGTTAAGGCAGATCGTCTCATAGAGACTACGATAACACGTGAAACCAGAAGCTTTATATTGCTAGTTCCTGTGAGTACATCGCCGCTGTGGTGCCAAAAGCAGCCATTCCACTATGCTCTCTTCAGTGCACATAAGTGAACAAGTTGAATATGTTCCCTCCCAGAGAGCAAAAATTCACATGCTCATTAAAATCTTAACGGATTAGGAACCCAACAAAAGTTTTCCAGAACTAAGTGAGAATTCATGAATCGATCACAATGAACCATCACACAAAGTCACTGCATTCAGAGCCACTTCCCCGGATGTGATACCGCGCCTCATTCAAGGACAGCGTGGATAGCACGTTTACTGTGACAAGAGAGTGATAGAGAACCATCAACAGCGAGTCTTAACTGCCTCAAATTAATGAAAAGGAACTAGAGTGACAAAATCCTACATAGGTACAGTACGCAACATCTTGAAAGATGCGCTTTCGTGTCACCTGATTTCTTGTCTTGACGATTTCCACTTATCAGCAAGATTCGCCGATTTAACTGATCCCGGTTTCTTTCTTTAAGTTTTGTTTGAGGTCTCGGGTCTATGAGAACAAGCCTCAGTCTCTGGAAGCTTGACGTATATGCACGAAGAGTACTAGAGCTGATCGCCCAAAATTCTTGCCAAAACAATTCAAAATGTGGTGAAGGCCCAATTGGCTGATATCGCCGTCCAAAGGTAAAGAGAAAAAAAACATTATGGTCAAAATAAACAATGAAAGAAATAATGATGAAAATACGGAATTTCATTTTGAACACGTTAAAAAAAACATTGGATGATAAATTCGCATTATTACTCTAATTTCTGAAATGTAAATTTAAAGGCACAATCAGAGCCAGTGTCTCAAACAGATAGTCACAATTCGGTCGATACTATCTATCAACCTCACTTCATATTTTAAATTCAATCCTGCTTTTAATGTCCTGCATCCGCACCACTCACGAAGAAACTACATGCTCAAGGTACCACAAAAGTCACACGTTATTCAACATCCTTAGTACAGAGCACACGATTACCCCGACTTTACACATTCTATCCACTTACAGCTGGGAACGAAGAAAGGTCTTAAAACATCTTACATAGCTCCAATTATAACGCGTCGCAGCAGAGCAGCAAATAACTCCTATGGTGTTAGTGGCAGAGGCATACTCCTTGTTTCCAAGTCTTTTCCAAATCCAAAACAGTAAACAACCAACTTTGCCAGAAAAATATTACAGCAAGGACATTTCCCGGCGCGGAAATTAGTTTCGAGCAAAGGTGCGTGAACAGCAAATACATCCAAATTACATTATCTCCGAAATGTATAAGGCACAGGCTCAGGACCAAATAACACACAAGACCACAAGCACATAAGCACATACTCGTACTGCTGCACAGCGGAATATTTAAATAATATCCTGCAGCTAGTTACCATAAAATCTAATGTAAGCTTAAGCATGTCCTGTGGAAGCGAAAACATTCGCACGTGAACACCACGGCTTTCAAGCCGTAATAATGAGGTTTATCGCCGCGCCACGCCACGGCCGCGCCGCCAACTGTCAACAGCAAATGATAGACTTTGAGATATGCCCGGCGTCTGGTGGGTGACTTTTCATGTCGCAATTGGGACCGAAAATATTTGTCCTCGCAACGACGACGGTGCGGACATATGGCATGTGTTTCTATGATGCCAAGGCTGCGAACAAGGACGAATCCAAAAAGAGCATAGCTTAATTGTACATTAATGTCCTTGGCTCTAGTTACTTTGCTCTTTCCTTTCCCCCATGCCCACCTTACTTTGTTGTCCCAAAGGATTAAAAGGAAAAGTATATGTTAAGCTCTTGTATGGCGTGTGCAGCTGTGGATGCGACAGCCGCGGTTTCGTAGCGACTGGCAGAGGGTCATTCGGGAGCAAATTAAGGCGGGGAAAAATAAGCAAAACTTCTAAATTGCTGCAAAGACACCACATTAATTGGTCGAAAGGCAGCTTGCTATTGCATTGTTAAGCGGATTTAATTTAAATCAGTGCGGTTTTGCGATGGCCGCATTATGTGGCAACGTACTACAAACATGTGAGGCAAATCACTGCGAGCAGTTTTATTGGATTAGGATTTGCCTGCAGCGCGATGTGTTTGCACTTTCAGCAGTACCTAAGTGGCTAAGGGCTCTGACTATTGGAGAGTTATATGTGGCTGCCGGTAAGTTTAAAAAAAAAACATGCTAATATATGTTTGCAGGCCGACAAACATCTCGATATATCTAAGTGAAGTGGCCGCTGATCGGATTACTTTGTGAACACAGTCGTGGTTTGAGTGTGAGTCTATGGATGTGGATGTTGCGGTTCTAGGGCAAGAAGATTAATAAGTAATTAAGGACACTAAATAGAAAATGCGAGCAATTACGGCGAGTCATGTTTTAAGGTTTGGGAATCAAAGGAAATCGCTTTTTGGTTAAATCTTGCAATTTGAACAATTTGGAAATGCCGACTGCGGTGGTATGATGTCAGACCCATCTTTCCTTCTCGAAGTCCATGAGAATCACAATTTTCGAATCTTTTGTTTTATTTGGGGCAGTCTTGCTTGGTGTTTCGACTGAAGTTATTGGTTCCATCTTAAATTAACGGCCAAGAAACGTCACCTTAAGTCCCCCTGTAGTATGTATAAATACTATATTGACAAGATGTCGGTTATCTTTTTACACTTTACACTTTTACACTGCGGCTTACCAACGCTTGAATAAATTCGTATTTTATAAAAAGTATGCCTTCAAGTTCCATTGCGATCAGAGAACTTCAAACCACATTAATATTTGAACCAATTTCATTGCCTTTCATACCACATCGACCAATTTAATGCCTTCAACTTGTACTGCACATAATAGCTCTTTTAACTTTGAGTTTCGCAGAGTTGAGGAAGTACGAGCTGTCATGAAAATCAGATCAAAGGCGGTCGGCTTGGACAAAGTACATCGAATTTTTGTAAAAATGATACTCCCGTATTTTTCACTGCTTTTACTAATATTTTCAATTCCTTGATAACAACTTCGACATTTCCGCGCTCTTTAGAACAGGCGAAAATTATTCCAGTTTTAAAAAAGAAAGCAACGGCCAATTCCTCAGCGGAATACAGGCCATATTACCTTTCTTGTCCAAGGTGTTGGAAAAGTTGATACACCAACAAATATCTGCTTTCCTGCAACGGAGCAAGTTATTATACGTCACAGCTGCACAACTGCGCTTCTCAAAGTTGCCATGGATAGAAATCAAATCACTTTTTTAGCACTTTTAGACTTGTTTAAGGCCTTTGATATGGTGAACCATAGAAAACTTGTAAGCAAACTTAAATCTATGTATAGTTTCTCTTCATCTGCTTCGAATTTTATTCACTCCAACCTCTATGGTAGAAAACAAGCGGTTTTTATTAAAAATTGTATGTCTGATGTTTGTAGACACAACAACAGGTGTACCTCAAGGATCAATTTTGGTCCTATTACTCTGTTTGGTCTAGCGAACATTTTTTGAGAATAAACCCCAGCAAATCCAAGTGCTTAGTAGTCGGCAGAAATGAGCTTGATTTTGGAAGCCTTCCCAAAGATTTCCTTGACAGTGATCCAATTGAATTTGTGAGTAAGGCAAAAAATCAAGGCGTTTGGCTCGACAAAAAAATGTGTTGGGACTATCATATGAATACAGTAATAGGACAATTTTACGGATCTCTTAGAAATCTATGCGCATCAAAAAACTACACCTCTTTCAGTACAAGATTAAAACTAAATAGTTAAAGCGTTACTGGTCCCTGGTTATTACATATGGATGTGAAATATGTTGTTGCGGCAATTCAAACACCAAAAGAAATCTTAACGTTGCGTTTAACAATATTATCCGTTAGGTGTATGCACTGAAGCGTAATGACCATGTTTCACGGCTTTCGAGACGTATTCCCTACAAAATTCCGAAAGAGTGCTTCACCAAAACGAACAGTGTAACATAGCCTTCTTCTACCAAGAGGGATTGCATTCCAAAGTCGAATTGCGCGAATGAAAAAATGTCAGTCAGAAGAGGAATTATAGTTACGCGGAGGGACTAAACTAAAAGACCGATTCGATTGCGAGAGATTTAGCTTTTCATAAAGATACGATAAAGGTTGCTTGCAGGTGATGAGTCTATGAAGGAATTTGATCATACAACAGTCGAGATACAGATTAGTTGAACATCCAAGAATAGATCTCGAAAGTCGTGAAATATGGTCATTATGCTTCAGTGTTACCGGACCATCAGTTTGGTTTTAGAGTCTTCTTCAACTTAAGCATACAGTCCGGGGTGGACACGGTCTTGAGCCAGGCGCCTCAAGTTTCGTTCACCCCAGCTGATTGAGGTCCTTTTCCAACTGGGCATTCAGCACACTCGACGACTTTTCGTGCCGGAGAGTTTGTGTCAATTCGCTCTACACGACTTATCCATCTGAACTCCATGTCTTTGTACAGCTTGTAGAGTTCGTCGTTCAGTCTTCTCCTCCTTGTTCCTTCTGCGCAGACGGAACCGAATATATTCCGAAGGATTGTACTTTTGAAACGAATGAGAATTTCTTCGCCCGCATGTAATATTGTCTATGCTTCTGCGTCATAAAGCATGACTGGGACTGTCAAACTCTTCCATAAAGATAGCTCGATTGACGTCTTAGCCCTAAAACACACAGATTAGCTTTTTTTAATCGTGTCCCCGCAGTCGTTTCATTTTCGGAGCTTACTGCGGAGCTTAGTTAGACAAAGTTGCATATGTCTATTGTGACGGTGTTGATGGATCCATTTTCGCCGCTTTCTTCTCGATTCTCACAAATGCCTCACTTATGGTCCGTTTAGTCTTTCTGATGATGTCAATGTCATCGGCATATGCGAGCAATTGTTCTATGAGCACGCGGGGTCGGTCCCAATGGTGCCCATGAAAGTTTTTACTTACCCACGAAAAAAACGAAAATTAAATCATCGATGTATATCTTATTAAAAAAGCTTGAAAAAAGCACGTTCTAGAGGCCTTATATTGAGGGGAAAATAGCAAGAAACAAGATCGGTGTCAAGCTCTGTATGCCTCAGGGCTCTGGTCTCGGACCTTAACTTTTAATTAAATTTTCTTATATAGTGCTTTACATGTTCTATCATTAGTTATTAAGTCAAAGACTAAAGTCTTGCGCACCCATTTTGTAGGATTCATAAACAAGTCGCTAAATATCTTGGATTGCACTGTGCCGCAAGACACGTTTTTTAAGCCACGTGTTACTGAGACTGAATTGGGATACGAAAGAATATCCCATAGGAATGCTTGAATAAATCACTCGAAATTCTCGCCAGAACAACTGAAAATGTAATGGAGAAAATCTTAAAAGTCAATAGAAAAACATTTAAAAACAATAAGAAAATATGTCGTGTCAAAATATGTAAACAAAGACTCATAGTGAATCGAGAAGCTATACTTCCTATTCTCAAATACACATAATCTCACATTTATAGTCTTGACCTTCAACCTCCTCGGAAAAGTAATACAGAAGAGACGTTAAGAAAAACGAATCTTACACAAACACGTACGAAGGGTTCCCTACCACCTTACACAGCCAACTTTTCGGCATAAAATTGATTTAGGATTTTTATCAAATTTTTCTTTTTGAGTTATTTAATGGTTTGCATTGTTTTAATAATTCGTTCTTGCAGCGGCCAAAGAAGTACACATTGTGTGAAACTTCCAAGTGTCTTTTTGTTACGGCTCAGAAGATACAGCTCTACTACAAATTGACGGACGGACGTGTAGCACAGCTTTAGTAACAGTATTATGTTGGCACCCTTTTAATACGAAACCCTAATAAGAACATGTTACCTTCCCCGGATGAGACTCCCGGAGACAAGATGTTCCTGAATAGCTTGAGCTAAAACAAAAGGATCGAACCATGGGATCGAATGAAAAGACTGCTTATTTGCGACATTGTGAACAGAATCGACAGTCTGCCATATCAACTGCTGAACTTATTAAAAATTACAGAACACGGAACTTTTATTCTTGAAGAAGGCTCGAGACGCAGGCTAACTGAAGTTATCTCAATGCACTACGGCATTGTAACTGCTCGTATGTGATCTGAAAAAGCTTGCTAACGAGGATTAATGTGAGATCATTCCAAGTTTATTTTGCGACTTTTCGGCCAGATCTTTTAACTACATACTTCGAAGAGCTTTATACAAAGTGTTTCACTGTATTTCCAACTCCAGAAATTCAGAATGAACATAACGTTCGGTGAGTGGAAGCAACAAAATATAATCATCACAATTCTCTCAGTTGAGTTACTGAACATAAAATAATAATTAACGAGACTTAATTAGTTCATCATCAAATTCGAAATTGATGCGGTAAGAATGACAAATCACACCTAAACCTTCACACAAAATAAATATTCTATCGCTTCTTACGAGTTCTAAGATCAACTTGTTCCTTTAATATGTTTCTAATCTAGTCTTGAATACAATGACTATAGAAGTACATTTCCATCACCTCGGACATGTTCCCCAAACCAGTATCGAACCTACGTGTATTAAAAACGCGAAATTTGAAAACTCTCCAACCAGGCCAAGCGAGCTCTGTTTGTTCATCTTTATGACATCGAACATGTGCCTTCGAATAAATTGAATGCTAAGCTTTAGTGGCACGAACTTAATACCGCTCGCATAAAGAAAACCAACAATGCAAAGTGGCGGTTCTTTATTCCACAGTTAAGCCGTAAGCACGCATACAACGTACATTTTGTGTGCGTAAAACTATCCGCGACCCAGATTTACCACTAGCCTTTTTAGTCCTTTGTCGGCTACAATATTCTTTAGACGCACTTAATAAGCGCATAATAAAACCATCAAATTTTATGCCCGCCATTCAGTTGGAACTGAATAAATGATTCCTCGTACTGTATGCATGCTGGCTGATAAATTGCCTCCCAATGTGACAGCCCAAAAGCACACATATCGAAATGACCGAATTAAATTTACGCATTGACAAGCGACAAGGACGATGTCGACGGCGACGTGAAACATTCGAGCGGCCGGCGGTCACCGTCACTGGACAACATCGAAGGTCGTTAATGGGATTGAACATTAAATATCCGAAATATAATAAACTTTAGCCGAAACTCTATTTACCCGGAGTAAAACAGGACACGCACTCGCATGGACACACGCAGGCATTCCAGAACATCATACACACACTCCACGACACGCATCGCCAAGGCAAGGATTTTCGAGCAAATTGAGTTTGACGCAGTAAATTGCTCTGCGATGGCAACGATGATGTCGTCGTCGTCGTCGACGTTGTCGTTGTCGCTGTCACGCTGTCGTTGTAACCATCGACGATGTCGGGATCGTTGTCAGATTTATGAAGTACAGCTTGCTGTCTCTATCAAATTCTGTCTCTGTCGTTAGCTAAACTAAGCATCCGTGCTGCGGGATGCGTTATAGAATGCTACCCAAGTCCAGGGTCCATGCCCGTCCGCCTTAATGGGCCACAGTTCTTCCAGCCACCAGTCACCACCAACCCCGTTGCGCTGACGAAACCTCTTCATATCGAGCCTATGGTTATTGTTGTCGTTTGACCATGATAATGACATGACACTGGATTTGCCCATAAAACGTAATGTGCCATGAAATGACCTTTCATAAATTAAGTATGATTAAATCAGATTAGGTCAGTTATATAAGGATATGGAGTTGCTGTTTCCTGCTGAAGGAAGAGACACCATGTGTGTGTGGACTTGAGGAACTACTCTACGAGGAGTAGTGTGTCTTTTGTAAACTTTGAGTAAGGATCAAGTGGTTGTGGTTGCCGTTGTTATTGTTGTTTGTGCTGCTGCTTGCTGTTCTTTTACATGCCGCCTCACAATGGACACATTTATGATGGGTCCTTTACGACGGAGGACATATTGCCTTACAAGGATATCACATATATCTCAAATTGTGATTTGTAGTCGGAGGTCTCATTAATGAATATAAAGCTTTATTTCGTGTCGTGGGTGTCCCCCTTTTTTGAGGACTGAAAGAGAAATGAATCGGTCAGCATGGGTGGACAAGAAGTGATTTGAGTAATTATAAGGGAAGGGCAATATATTTGACGGAAATTTGTAGGGCCGGCTTAATTAAGCACAAGTTTGAGGCTAATGTTGATATAGGGCGGTCAGTGAGATGATGTGGAAAATGCTATTTAAGTTTGACACGCCACTATTTACCACTTAAGGGATCGGAACGCTATCAGCTTCGGGGACCGGGTAAATGGTAAAATAATGAATCTTTTGTAATTTATAAGGACGGGTTCAAATGATAAGAAGCAACTTATTTGGAAAAGTTATTGGGACCAAAAAGAAAAGTTTGGGTGAAGAAAAAACCGAAACAAGTGTTGCAATAATAACGTACCACGACCTTTGTGAGAACTTGGCTTAGTGACTTTCTGACTCTTAACGAGATAAAAACAGGTATTTATATCGGCTTATTAAATAAGAAGCAGTCAAATGTCTGCAAAGTCCCTTGGAAAGCGTGGCAGAGGCTTAAGTTGCCTTCTATCTCTTGATTTCCATTCAGATTTAGACTTATCGATTTTTACATAAACACTTATTTACTCAAGTTTCCATTAAATTAGCTTTCCATACACATTAGCAAAGGGATGCTTGGGGAATATGCTTCAAAATAAGAGTCAGTACTGATGCAACGTCATCTACAACGGCTGTTAGTTTACGAAATCATATCGAAACTGACAACAGAGGACTTGAACGTCATGGCTTATATCAGTTGGTGTTTTGAAGATACAGTCTAAATTTTTGCTCGTCAAATGTGGACTGGGAGGCACGCTGTTACACTGTGCCTGTCTATTGGATCTCGTGAAAGCCTTTGACACGGTCAGGATTGACGGGCTTATTTACAAATTAATCAAATATGAGTTTCCCCATTATCTTACAGTGATAATCGTATATATGATACGCGAGAAGAAATTCGTTGTAACAGAAAGAAAGTACAGAACTAAAAAAAAGTGTTGATGCCATTAATGGTCTGCTACAAGGCAAAGCATCGGCACCAATACTCTTTAATATTAACGTTTTTAAAATGCTGAGGGACTTGGATGGCTCAATGAAATTCGCCGATGACGTCATTCTATATGCTTATGGTTCAAAAATTTGCGAAATTAAAAACGTACTTCAACTGAATTTTGTTGCCCTCGAAAAATTCTGTGAGGATTAGAAACTAAAAATAAACAATTCTAAATGCGAAACCATACTGTTCCGCATCCCAGCAGGACAGGGTAATTCAGACTTGCTACGCAATTGGAGAAATGTGGTTATCACATCTTCAAATGGCCTTCGGATGAATGAAAAACTGTTGAGAGGAATTAAGGAGTTTACTTAGATAATGATTATAATGATCATGTAAATATCCAATTAAAAAAAGCAAGGGCAGGATTCATGTCGCTGAAGAAACTTTAATATTCCAACTTTTTGAGATCAGATGAGAAGGTCATTTGCTACCAAGCTTTTGTGCGTCCAATTTTGACTTATGCGAGTCCAGTGTAGTTGAACGTAAGCCCATCTTATATGGAGAAGTACAGAATTTTTGAGAGGAAATGCCTACGAGCATGCACTGGAATATACAGAAGCACTCATTCCGACTTTCGGCACTACGTCTCCAACAAAAGACTATTGGACACTTCCGGCGTGTCTAGAATTGACAATGTCATTCTGAACCTTGTGAGGAATCATTTTGAGCAGTCGACTAATGATATTGAGAATGAGTTCATATCGGGATCCACTTAGGACATATACCATTTGAAGCATTTCTTTATCTGGATGCATATGGCTATCTTTCAGACTTGAGTAATGTCCCTTTCATATATCATGCTGCCAGAAGAGCAACAGAAAAAGGAATTCTCCTTAAACAAAAAATGTGGACTGGGAGTAGCAAGTGAGATAACGCTCGTGAGTAGAAAAGGGTTATTTGCAGATTTTAACTGAAACCTGAAAGGTGGACTTTACACCTTAGATTTACCTTTAAATAGACAAGCTGTAGCCGTGTTAGTGAGCAAGTCGTAGGGTATCCATCCTAAGACGATCTTTTGAGCATAATCTGCAATTTTCTGGTGAATTGCACTTTAGATGCTTTAATGCTCGCTTGCTTTTTTTTTTTTTTTATTTTTGTTTATTTATATCCACCTTTAAATAACATCTTTTTTATGTAGTGTAAATAAACTTAAAACTACTTAATATCTATGCTAGTGGTTTAAGTAAATGGCCAGATCGGCTCTCATTACAGTCTATATGATAATGTGATACAATTAGGATAAACAAACGATATTACATTTTATTTGAATTGTTCATGATATATTTATTATTTTTGTTTGGAAGGAAAACGTGGTGAAAAAAAACCTTATACAATGGTATCTATTTTAATGCTCGCTTGCGAGTGCTTAAGAGTGACTTGATAACCCTGCATAACACTCGTTGATATCTTAATTTCAAGAGGTAGCTAGTACTATTAGGGATCCAAGAGAGATTTCAGAACAGGATTTCAGGGTTCTGTACAAAGTAAGTTCGATTAATGGCTACCACAGGATGAGATGAAGTCGAATACACAAATACAAATACTGTAGCAATCAAATTTGCAAAGGCAGTCGATTCGAATCAGACACAGTTTCAGATCACTGACCTATTTACATCCACCCAAAATAACTAAGAATAACTTAAAACGATTTTGTAAAAAGCTGCAGAGACGACGAGAAAGTATATATAAGAATGTCCTGCACTTCTTGCAAGTAGGAAGAGTAACGTAAGCAGTGGCTCTACATAGCTACCTTATATCTGTCCCTCGCGAATTGTTCTGCCTTAAAAAAAGTATGTTCATAGCCGTTTATTTGACGAGCGAAAAATCGACATGATATCATGATAAAACTGCTGGATTGACCTTCTTCCATTCAATTGGTTCAATTGATATATCCCAAATTCGAATTATAGAGTAAGTCCTGAACTTTTATAAGGTTTTCGAAACTTTTGATATAAGTCTGCCAGCCTCGCTGTTGCGATTATTGTAAAGAATTGGCATGCTGTAATTCCAGATTTGTGTCGTCAAAATCATAGTTTGTGTATATGATCTGTCATCAGTTCGGCTGTGAAAGCATAACACTGATAGCGGGGTAGTGAACCAATCTTCCGAACTAAAACGTTCAATAATATCAACTGCGAATTAAGTGAATACAAAAAATCCATTCCAAACTCTCCATCCCAATTCAGATTCCAACCACGGTGCAATTGAAACCAAATTACATCTGTTTCAAACCACAACTCAATATCCCATTCATTTCTTTATCTTTATTTATTAATAAAAAAAAGTTGTATGCATAACTTTTAACGTTTCCTTCATTATCTTCACAAACTTAATTTTTGGTTCTGATGCATTTCAATTTTTGTGTCGTAGATTTTAGGAGAAGCTCACAGCAGCTTCTTTGCAAAGCTGCCTTGTGCGCTACAGAGCAACAGAGCTGCATGTACGTGGCTTAGAATTCTTTATCAAAGTATAGAACTCGTTGTGCTGATTGGTGAATGCATAACTCTGGTGATTGTAGTGTCATATTTGCCTCTCATGACAATAGCCAGATCAACAGCATACTCTATTGTGACATAGCCAATCTCATTGAGGTTCACCAGAGTGTACATCGCGCGAAAACAATTCATCGCGTTTCGAATAATTTGCTCGGACGGCCGAGTTTGTCAAAATTTGCACGCTTTTTACTGGCGTTAATCTATTCCCCGTTAATTAGTTAAGCATACTAAGCACTTATCAACAAACTAAAGACATTGCAACAGTTTTATCATAACCAAAATGACGACATAAAAAAACTCAAGCAAGTGCATTGACTCTGCTTTTGGATTAAGACCTAACAAGTGACAAGATTGGTATTACTCTATGAGTAAAACTGTCACTTACAAACCTTGTTTTATCAGCCGTACTGAAAGCGTTAACAAAAGAAAAATAAAAAAATTTAAGAACTTCATTAAAAAAACCATAATATAAGCACAGAAAAAAGTAGCCAAATTAGAATTAACTTTCACACGAAGGTTTCCGCGCCTTCTAAGAGTAAGCAACACTATAATTCTTAAATTCTATATTTTTCATTGCATCGCTTTTAAATATGAATAAGTAAGCCAGACGAAGTAGAAGCTCGATATCGGTTACTTGTAATTCCAATAAGAACAAGAACTTCGACATGAGAAATTAAAAAGTTTATAAAAATTTAAAACGATCACAAGAAAAAAAGGTTATTTGATGCACACTTTCTGTAGAAATGTGTGAATCTATGATTCTGACATTTTTTTAGGCAAATTCATGCGAGGAATCAATCTCAAACCAAGTGAAAATTCGTTCGGAATTCCTTCACGAACTGTAGTCGTGTTAGTACGAACTCCAATTTCCCATCCTAAACAGTTGTTTTGCTCTCGCAAATGCTGCACAATCATAAATCAAACACACATCAAAATCACATGTAATACTTTTAGTTTGGAGATACAGCTCTGTGACAAACGAACTGACGGATAGTGGAGGCCTAGCAATAGGGTGCCTTTGGACCCTGTCTGTAAGGAACCCAAAAAAAAAGCAATTCCGAGCAACAGCAATAAAATTGAGACCGTGGCTGAAGGGAAACCTCGTCATTTGATGAGCCATACCGAATAGTGTATTGGGGTTGCGACGGCTACCTAGACAAAGTACTATTAAAAAAGTGTGGCAGGATATAAAATTATTATAAACGCAAACATGCTTCTAGCTCTGCTACGATTAAGAAGTGAATGTGCCGAACATTGGAAAAACCCTCGTCCATCATCAGTGCACTTCCAGCAGTCACGAGTGTTCCAATATACAGGCAACCAAACGTACGAACAGCACACTTTCCGTGAAGTGAATATAATCAAAGCATTTGAATTTATCGAACGAATCTGTATTAGGTACTTTAGCAAACAAAACTGACTCATCTGGAAAGTTTTTTGAGAACTCGAGAGGAACAATGCAACAATCTTCCCACACAACGCTGGACAGTTTTTTGCGAACCTTGAGGAGAAGGTTTCTTTTGGGGTCTTTTAATGAAGGTTCTTTATCACCGTAAAACATGCAAAACTATAAAGCTTGTAATTTAAAATCTCTCACAAATAATGGTTCAAAAGACACAGACAGACGGATGGGCGAACGGACGGCGAAGCCTTAGTAAAAAAGTTCAGTTGGCCCTGTTCGGGTACGAAACCCTGAAAAGGAATCAACGAGTCATACACAACAAAAATATCAGAATGTGTGATTTTCCGAAAGAGAGACTACATTCGGCAGCCGAGATAGGGACTTTTGAGGCTTAACTAAAGAAAGAATCCTCGTCAACAGATGTTGTCCTCCATCACTAGCCTCAGAGTTGGTTCTATCGATTAAAATAAAAATATGGCCACTACTCAAAGTGATTTGGCTCTCCTTTTTTATTTAAAATGACACCGCTTGTTGGATGACCCTATAACTTTGCATACTTAAAAATTCACAAAAAACTATTTTAAACTTAAAACTTGATCCAGGAGGCATTTGAATTTGCTCTTGCAGTTTCGAGATGGACTGCGATAGTTTTGCATGTTTCCAAACTGATTCCAAGGGATGTCCTCATTCATTTTTTGTTATCTCACTTGCCAGTCATCGTTTAACATGAATCCACAAAAAAAAAATAAAATAAAACCAACTTTAATTCAGTGACGATAAAGTTCGAGTTCGTCTCATTTTCAACTCATCCCCCTGCTCCACATAACTAGTGGCTGTACACTTATGAGCGTATGCTCCATGTATCATCATGCAAAGGACGATTACCTTTCCCATGCGACATAGACAGCCTCTACCCCGACAGCAGCAGATTCCTGCGGTCGTCTATTTTACCTTATGAACTACACTTTCCAAAACTTCGTACAGTTCCCCCTCGAGGGATGGTGATTTTTTGCACACCCCCTCCCCGCCAGATCGCAAATTTTGGCACGTACACACATACACCTATACATTCGATGATTAATGGCTCAAGTTGGTCGTGGCTGGAGCGCTAGAACACATTCCTGTTTGCGAAATGATGATTAATAAAATTTATCGCACACGAGTGTGTTTAGCCGCCCAGTTGAGCCATTCTGGAAAGTCAGTTAGAGACGGTGCCCATGCCCACCTTTGCCATACTTGTATACGGCTAACCCATAAGTGGGTAAGTTGTGCTTCCGTGAAAAAATGTGATAATGGCTGCTGATGTGGTTCCAAGGGGTACATAAATAAATATAAATAAGTCGTCGACGAAAGTTATGATCCTTGGAGGAGCCACCCTTCCGGATTGAGTGCTGCCAAGGGACCTAAATCTGAATGTGTCATTTAAGTGCATATATGCGTTTATTGTGTGCGTTCAGTGACACTGGATGTCATTGCGGTGTATGCCCGGTATCCGTTGCCAAAGCAAACATTTGTCATTCAAATTCGCCAACCTCTGGCAGACAGAAAAAAAAATAATTGTCGAGTGCCGAGCGCCGAGTCGTGTGCAAAACTGTTTGTAGCTGTTACAACAGTGGCTTGAATTATATATCCTTACAGTCCTTCGTAATGGCCATGTAACCGCATTTGTCCCACGGGAATCAAATCGATTCTATGGATACACTCCGGATAGAGAGAGAGTGTTACCTGGAAATTGTGTGTAGTGATATCCTGTTCCCAGTTTGACGTTTGCAAATGGAAAATTATTGTTTTAATATGCTGGACATCCTCTGGTCCTTTGGGGTTAGAATTAACATTGATAATTAGGTTTTGCTCTCAGAGTGTGTATTGGCTGTGAAATCTAACACGGCAGTGATAAATGGATTTTGTTTGAGTCGTGACGTTGACATCGTCATCGATTTTTGTCGCTGTCAGCGATGAATCGACGTTACCACCGTGTAGAGGAAATGTAATAGGCTCGTTTTGTGCAATGCATTCACAAATAGTAATCAAAAGTGTCAGTGAGAAATGTCGGCCGGTATATTACTTTATTAAAAGGAAACCAATCATGTAATTGATTAAAAGTTGTTAATTAATCAAGCATGCGCTGTGCGAAAAAATATTTTTATTCTTCTAGGCTAGGTCAGGCTACAGCGTGGTTAAAGTAAAATCAAGCGTAAAGTAAGAATGACTAAGAGATGTTTTCTGAAAAGAAAGAGGAATCGTTATCATCCTTTCGGTAGAATATAACCTGGAATCCTCAGCATGTGCAAGTCATTCCACAGAACCGGCATCTGATCAGCCAAGGCTAAAAAAAATTCCATTTGCCAAACAACTCAGTCTCTCCATGACTGAAATAAGTTACTAAGGAAATCAATAAGTATAATTCGGAAAAAGACAACGTCCAAAATGTTAAAAATGCACACCTCAAAGAAATTGGGTTCGGTGTGATCAGGAAGTTCGCAAAACGAACAAAAAGATTTCCCGACCATACAAATCCAGACAATCTACATCACCCACTCTTTTCCACACAGGAAATAGGGGAACCACAACGAGCCCAACCAGAGGCCTAAGTGAAGAGCTAACATAGCTCACCCTAACTAACCAACCATTCAACCAACCAAACCATTTGATGATTGGTAATGTTGTGATGTGACGCGACGCCTGGTAGTAATTTTCTGAACCCTTTTCGACACATAAAGTTAGATCTCGAAATCGGTTTACATGCAGTTCCCATAAGGGAAATGAAAAAAAATAAATTTTTGAAAACATTATTTATGGATCGAAAGTATCACAATTTTGCAAATTACCATTAGGTGTCGCGTCGCATGGCAACATTACCAGTCGTCAAATGCCTACTTTTAGATGTTAAATTGAGTTGCAAGACTAAGAAACTGGGGCCCCCTCTTATTTTTAACATAATATCGTGTACCAGCGATTTTCACAAGTTGGAAAAATGGATGCAAGGACGGGCAGCGGAGGCTTTGTAATAAGATAACGTTTCCATTCCATTCTACCATTTCGTTACGGAACCCTACAAAAAAAAAACAAGTAGTCTTGCTAAACTATGTTTATTAATAGATCATTTTCCTCTGAAATATTGAGTGTAAAAAGTCATTGTCTCTCTTTATTTAATAAGTGATTACGATCTTTCGAAAATTGTATGCTGAATCGCAACTAGCTGAATAATCTATGAGCTGAGGCACATTCATTAAGGAGTTGAAATATTCGCAAACTATTGGTTCAATTCTTTAAACAAACGTTTGAGCATATCAAACTTGTTATGACATTCTGTTACTTGGACTGAATGAGTCCTTAATAATTGGATAAAGCATGATCTTTTGAACAATATAGTGTCAACATAAAGAAATTTCGAGCTACGGACATCATATACTGCCTCAAATCCACAGCACGTGATTTGACAATCAATACTCCAAAATATTTTAAATGATCAATTGATTAGTTTTTAAAGCAATTGGGATAAACTTTGATACAAGTGGTAAAATGAGAAATACTTTCTACATATGTAATTTCGTTGACATCAGCGAAAACTGTTACGCTGCTAATGAACTTGTGTTGAAAACTGGAACACACATCAATTCAAAACAAAACAAGACCCAATACTGAACCTTGAGGTACACCAACGTTTATATCGTTAACGTTTATGCCGATACAAATTAATGTAACTTTGCTTGGGAAAAACTGAATCACTATTTTGGGAATCAAATGCAAATGCAAAGAAACATTTTGGCACACAAGAAAGGAGTACTCCAAGAAAAAAACGTCATTCTGAGCTTGATCAAAAAGCCTGAAAACAAACCAAAGATGCAAACCAACTTGTACAAGTGACAAGCACACAAGATTTAGTTTGCTTACCACTGTTGTGGCTTCCTATCACGAACGTTAATCTAGAGGTCTTTCAAAAAATGACATAAAGACAAACAACCTCTCGAAATCGGTAAACAGCTGTCTAAATTTCCAAAGAAAACTGGACTGAATGTAATCCTCTTGGAGCCATCTTTTATCCACAAAGAATGATGAAACTTTCCCCAGCTCGGAAGGAAAAGATTGTGGAAATCTCGCGACTGAAACTATGTATTTTGTTATTTTTTTTATGGTTGTAGAAATAATTTCGAAAACACATTGGACATGGAGTTGACATAAGCGGTCTTTCACAACCAGTTCAGTTTTTTTTCTCAGTTTTAATGCATTTTTTTAATAACCTATTTGAATTTCTTAAATACTAGGCAAAAACGCTTAAGCTAGTTTATTTATCATTAATTCTTAACAAACTTACTGAATATGTAAGTTTAAGACGAAAGACATAGTCTAATAAGTAAGTTTAGCTTAGAGCGCCTGTAATTGGCCAGTAAGATAGATATAAACACCATGTTATTTAAGCTAGTTTTAAGCTATTTTCCCTAGCAATTAAGTAATTCACATGCTATAGAGTTAATAAAATTTGCACTAAAAAAAAAAAAAAAAAAAGGTAGTTCGTAGTGGAAGCATTCAACGAGGGGGTTCCCTTTCGTACATCTGCTACGTCGCGGACCGATACCGCCCTACTGAAACGGAGGCACTCTTCGGAACCGCGTGCGATGTCTCGATTGTATGGGAGTCGCCTGTCTACTCTTGAGTGGGCGAAATGGAAGATTAGCGGCACCGCCAGCTTGTTCTGGATCAGATCGTTTTCATTGTTTCTGCGAAAAACTTTGTTAATTTACGGGAACATACTCGGGTTGTGGGACTTAACCGCACGAATTTTGTTGTTCCAATACGAATGGACAGAATTTCTGTAATTTTCTTTGATAAGATGTTGGATATTTTTTAACAACGACTTCCGTATCCTAATCTGCGCGTTTTGTCTGTACAAAAGTTTAAGTCGTGATTGAAGGTTACTCTTTTGTGTTCCGGTAAGTGTCAATGTTGTCAGTTTGTGGAAACTTTGGTTTCGTTCTTTCCATAGTTTGTTTGATGGCCTCGTCCATCTGTCGTTGGTCATATATTTTTTCTAACTCGATCGGTCATAAGTTGGACATTTGGGTCACAGACAAAACAATTTCAGTAACAATCTGATTGTGAAATATACTGCAATTACCATGCATGACAAATTTTCAGGTGTTCCAATGAGTCTTTTTAAATATCGTGCACATTACACTCAAGCTGTTCCAAAGTCTATGAAAGAGCATGAGAAGCGCGCGATCGAGGATGTTGAGAGATTTAGAGAAAGGAAAGAGGTTCGAAAATTCAAGGAACAGATAAAACAATTATCTCAGGGTAACAGACCTCAAACCAAAGCCTGCAAAGTTCAAACTGGAAAAGTCATAGTACGATTGCAGCCGATGCTGAGGACATGTGCAGAATGTATTACGGCAATGCAGAATAAAATTCCACTGGTAGGCAGCCTGAACCTTTTGATGAAGATGACGAAGGCCAACAGACTCCACCCGACATAGAGGAAGTAAAGATAGCAACAACATATATAAGCTTAAATCTTATAAAGCCACTTTAGTTGTCGAACCTTTCAATGCGGCGATAATGACAAAATAAAGCATCAAAGATGAATGGAATCTCAGAATTGTTTGGCGAATCTTGAAGAAAGGAGACCATCTAAACTGTGCCAATTATAGAGGCATCAATATTTTTAACCGTTCGTCAAAAACTTGATAGGTCCATATCAATGTTGCCTTCGATCAGTCCGCCCTAGAATAAATATTAACATATCGGCAGATCTCGGAAAAAAAAGCACGCACCACCTTTTCATAATTTTCAAGGTTGGTTTTGGTTTCTGTTTCGTCCATGAAACCATGTTTAGGTTTGGCATCCCATCCAAGCTCGTTCTTTTGTGCAGCAAGCGATGGAGAACTCAAGCTGTTCCATTAAGGTCGGCAAAGGCGTCAAGTTCCCATTTGATGTCAAATTACGTTTTAGGCAAGGTCATGCGGATTCTTCAACATTATATTTGAAATAATAGTGAAAAAGTCCCGTGTGAACACCAGAAACACTATCTTTTAAAGGTCTGTTCAAATAACTCGCAAACGCCGAAGAAATTGATATAATAGGGAAACTCAAAGATGGGCTTGGCGGTATACGAGGGCAAAAAGAAGCATATGCTTTCATCAAGAAAGAACACCCAAATCCGACGTCTGGGTCAGAACGTTAACAAAGAAAGCTATTTCTTTGGGGTAGTTAGGGACCTTGTCTGCCTAGTCTTCGCTGCGACATCAAAGGAAGCCATTTCTTGAAAAACTTAAGTGTTCCCCT
Organism: Orthonevra nobilis; assembly: GCA_963555765.1. Lineage (NCBI taxonomy): Eukaryota > Metazoa > Arthropoda > Insecta > Diptera > Syrphidae > Orthonevra > Orthonevra nobilis. The sequence goes on from OY743225.1 coordinate 64,860,121, forward strand.
ATAAGACCTAGAGACCAGAAGCATGGACTCTTTTAAAAGCATATGAAAGAAAAGTTTAAAAAATTAACAGTAAATTCGAAAATCTTTTTTTTTTCAAATTCAAAGCTGAAAAAAATATTTTTTTATTTTTCTGATTGCAATGCACTTGTCTAGGGAATGAATGATGTTTTCATAACCCAAATGGATCTTGATGGTGGCGGCAAATAAAATAGTACCTAAATTTTTTTTTCATCTTGAGATGGAATGGCAGACCTTCTCGCACCCAAGCCAAATTTCTTTTTTATTGTGATCAAGCGAATAACTCGGAATAAGCGGTTTGAACTTTCCATTAATTCTAACTTAAATAATATTTACTTTTTTGAGTAATGAAATTGTTTTCCAGTATGAAATTTTCTGTCTGCCCCGCCAATTGAAGAGTGGTAATTTTATGAATTGTCGCCTTTAAGGTAGTAACTGTGCTCTTAGCTTTAAGTTTATTTCAACAAAATAAAAGTATGGTTGGCTCAATTGTATAAAGTACATCGAAACCCATGTGAAGTGTACACACACGTTCCACTCCGCACTCGACTAAGAATTTAGAAAACAGTACGGCATTTTCATGAATCATGCTCACAATGACGACATTTTTATCGGGCAGTTGTGTCTCGAGATTGGTTACACCCAACGTTTCCAGTCGAGTATCGACCAACTGTACCGAACTGAATGGAATATTGATGCTATCCTCGATTCGTACCCTTGAGTAGTCTCTTACTTAGTTCGGCTTAGCTCACACCGGAGATGTCAAGTTCAGCGGGTTCCACTTCTCGCAGCACATGTTCTCGGTAGGATACACACTTCGGTGTAGTTTCGTACATCTTCTGCGACTCCACGACACAGTTCTCCATCACAATGTCCGGCAAATCAGAGAACAACAGTATACATTGTTTTAGAATTTAAATACCAATGAACAGCGGGTAAGAGTTATCTCCTAGCATTAGTCTGTCCCACAAATGAAGGATCTTATGCAACGGAAATACATGTGAGAACATCGTTAGGAACCAGGGTATGGCGAAGAGTTCAGGAATGAAATTCATCCCAATGAGGACGGGCTCATGGATCGCCGTCAGCTGGGAAAATTTACAAAGATACTCCTTGATAACGGCCGAGTTGTCTTTGAGGAAAAACCATTCCAAGTACTTTGGAATAAATTTATACACACTCAGAAATGCAATCTCTTCTTGGTTGAAATTTAAAAAGAGAAATGGTGCTGTGAGCGAGTCTAGTCCTTGCCAGTACACGTACTGCGGATGTGACGTTACCCATGCCTTGAGTAGCCGCTTAATTTTCCTATGGCCTTCGGGCGAAGAGAGCAGTTCATCGTATAGATGGCATAGTGGTATGTCCACTTCAATCTGTCGGTCTGTGGACGTCGGTGTGGCTTTCCCAATCTTCTCGTAGCTTCCGTTTGGAATCACTCCTAGGACCACACGACCAGATTTGGCCACGCAAGAACGGCGGTATATCAACGGCAGCTTCCTTCTTAATCAGATCCTCTGTGTATGGATAACCCTTCAGCAGTATTGAGAAAAGCATGACACGTTGAAACTGATATTCAGTGTACCTATCGCGAATAATAAGCGGCAACTGCTCCATTCCAGAACCATAGTTATAGGAAAATTTCGGCGACTGAATTAGCGGTTAGTATGCCATCGCTGGGACGCCCTCCAAGCGTTCCAATAGGTTATTCAGCTTCAGAATCACCACACGATCATCCATGATATAACCCTGACTTCGTCTGGGACCCACAATGGTCCCATTTAGGCAAACCACCCGTGGAATGGCTAAGATAGGCGCCTCACTTCGAATCAAGCCTTCCATCTTCAATTCTGTCTGTCTGTCTGCCAAAAGTAATAAATCTGGTCCAGTGGACAGCGAAGCAGGAGGGACTTTGGTTTCTCTGATGTTTTCACAGCGCAGATGTTGGAATTCGATTAAAATATTTCATCTTCCATGAGTTCTTTCAATGGCATTTCGTACGTCCTTATCCAAAGCCAGATACCGCTCATAACAGTTATGTTCGCGGGCGATTTTCTCGAAAACGCTGTTTGTTTTGCAGAAGGAAAGTATTTTTTGACTTACGTTCGAGATTTTTAGGTTCGCCCAGAGTTGACAGTCCAAGAGAAGTTCGGCAATTATCATACCCAAGCTCCATATATCGCTTTTGATGTTGTTCTTCGATCCAAGCAGACATTCCGGCGGCATGTACAGAATACTTCCAATAGGAAATGGAACATATTCCCCAGCGTTGGTCATGTAGAACAACCCGTAGTTGAACAGCTTGACATTGTCCAACTCATCAACCAGCACATTCTTCGGTTCAAGGTTGTGTATGACGAACTTGTTGCGGTGCACTTCGAAGTACTTCGAAGACTTAAAATCGGTTGAATGAAGTACTCAGAAGAATGCATTCTTTAACATATCTCTGAAAGATATGCCTCACTCTAAGTTTTCTTAAGTAGAACAACAAATACCTTTCTCTGTCTGATAGAGCTGTTTTTAATGAAATATATACTCACCCAAGGTATAATTCTAAAAAAAATAACAAAAACGACATCCTTCGAGTTAAGGCAACTTTCTCTTCTACATCTAAATCAATATCACTTCATACCTGAAATCAGCTTTAAAACTTTTAAATCCTCCATCTAAGGCTCTCTGTGAATTCATTTCCGTAAAACATGTCCCAACGAAAAGCCAGTCAAAATGAACAAAAAACAAAACATATCTGCGACCCACATCTGATCCGCATAAGAAATCTCTTAACCTTTGGGCCATAAAATTATGCACAAGCAGTCAAACACAAATTAAATCTCCTCTTTCATTATGCTGAAGGCTAATTGAGTCGTAAATAAATGTCGCTGACTCGGTGACAGTGCTATAAGCCCACCCAATGCCGCCAAGGTAAATAACAAAGCAGCAAAGCCGCCCTCGTACTCTCAGAGTACATCAGCATACAGAGCAGAGCACAGAGCGCCTGTGACAAAGTTTTTAACAACTCACATGTGCGTAACTTTGGCCCAAAAAAATAAGCACACAAAAAAAAACGCCCGTAAAATGAAAAATCAACTTAACTTTGAAAAATAAAGACGAGTCACAAGAGTCACAAAAAATACAATAACAACAACAAAACAACAATAACAAGGATTTCGTTAGCGTTGGTATCTCGTAAAAGTTTGGTCCCTCGCAACGAAAAGAAGTACAACCACGCATCAGCTCGTCGTTCGTCCACCAAACCTGCTGAGCATCAGCCGTCAGCCATCAACCACCAAGCGCACCAAGCCACATCCAACTTCACCCTCTGTGTGTCGGAGGACCTTGAATCCAGGACATGTTAAGGCATCGAAATGAATCCACTGGGAGAATCATTATCATCATCCTGCAATGACAACGTTTACAGTATATGTGAGGTTTGCTTTGCCTCGCGATGACAAAGTTTAAGGATAACACTCCAGCCAGCGTGCTCTCGCCTGCAATCAAACCCCCCTAAGCATGGATTGTGTCGGTATCTAAACATTTACCAAACACCCCTAGACGCTGTGGAGGATTGGAAAGGAAAATATTATCTCACATGCATTTAGCGACATGCAATGGGGTTCAAGGACTTCAGCGTTCAGCACACCCCCAAAACTCTACTCTTCCAGAGTTGTAAATACAACAAGGATTAGTCCAGCGAATGAACAGGAGCCCTCGGGCGAAGTTCTTCCGTAAATAGTAAATGTGGCACGAAGATAGTATGGCCGCAGCACGAAGCACGAATCATAACCTGGGAACAGTAGTGTTGAGCATCTGATGCTGTAGCCGGTATTGTTTTGTTAACAACCGGACAGCAGCAAGGAGAGTTTCTCTAGGACTGTCTGGTCTGGTCTGGCTGCTGCGTTCGTTTATGTTTAATTTACAGAATGACATAAAGTTTTATCACTGTCAACGCTTGCTGTACCCCTACATCCTCGAGTCTCTGTTCGCCCCATCAAGTAAGGGCATATTTCATAATAACCGATTTTCATTTGGATTGCTAACAAGCACACCACACCGGAAGGACATTGCAGGAGCCTGTTCTGCCGTCACAGTCGGAAACTACTTACTATTAGAGCACATTCATTACAATTTGTATTTTAGTGTAAGGACAAGGACTAGCCCGAAGAGGTGGAACGCCGCAGAGGGGATGTTTATACAAAACTTTCAACAGACACACAGCAGGATTGGATGTAAAACTACTTGTAGGACATCTATAATGCTGAACCTTTTCTTTTGCTGGCGAACGACCCCGTTGCAAAGGAGTGGACGAGTAGCTTTCGAAGGAGTGACTAAAGATTAAACACGTGGACATCTTGTAAGTCCTGGACGAACAAATGCTGTATGCTGTACTATATGCAAATTTTTTCATTCGTGAAGCATCCTGTGTGCAGTCTTGGTTGAGCAGGAAGTAGTCAGCATTTCAGCAAATAGGGACGTTTCTAATTTGTTGCAGTCGGAGTGTTGGGCAGGTGACATTTATTTGTGCACCAAATAATGCACAGACTCAAAAGAATGAGTTTGTCAATTTGACTGATTTGATGCGATTTTCGCGTCGAGGACTCTCTCCGCCGGAAACATTGAGCAGTGCAAATATTCCGAAGAAACATTATAGTCCCTGTTTAAGTTGGAGTGACTCAGAATTGGCAAGAAGCACAAGAGAGAATTAAATTAGGAGAATCCATTAGTAACTATGAGTAGACCGTCCGTCCACCTAGAAGGTGTTAATGGATTAGACGTGAAACCAATCACTCAAGAAAGTTTTAACATATTACAATTTTTTTTTTGTATTTCGTGAGCAAAAATTACAATATGAGGCCTGCTAACGCACAATTTACAATACAGAGATTTGATATAAAAATATTATCTTTCAACTGAATAACTAAATTAATTTAAGTATGACAATTAAATAAGGATATATTATCCCAAAAATACGTAAACACGAAAACAAAACCCTTTATTTGATAAGCGAAAGAACAAAAATATAAATAAACAAAGAATAGCATAAAGTAAATAATAAACTTAAGTTCCATATATAAATAATCAAATGGTTCAGTTAATAAAGAAATAATTCCATTGACAGCTATCACAGATAAATATTATTATTAAATTGATAACTAGCTGAATAAATAAATCAACAATTAAATATAAAATAAAAAAAATCAGTAAATAAATAAATAAGTAAATAAAAAATTGTATAAATAAATAAATAAGTACATGGGTAAATAAATAAAAAAACAAGTTAATAAAAAAAAACATAGGTAAATAAATATAAGAATAAGTTAATAAATAAATGCATAAATAAATAAATAAATAAATTAATAAATAAATACATATGTCGATAAGTAAATAACAAGAAATGACAAAATTAATGATAAAAAAAATAGTTTTAACAATAACAAAAATATAAAATAGTTCTCATAAGATAAATATTTGCCTTGATTAATAACGTAAGCTTATTCAAACATCATGTGCTATAATTTAACCATTTCATTTGTGAGCGCGTTGTCTGGAAAGAAAGCACCTGATAAGAAACGTCTCCTTGAGTTTTCGTATTCAGCTTGAGATCAATTCAACATTGGCCCTCTTGGGCAGATTTAAAGTAAAATTATGCCAGGGAAGATTTAATATCACTTTAAGGTGCTTAATTTTCGATATTTGCAATTTTTTTAGGTAAGACTTTCGAGTTGACCGAAACATTACTTAATATATAATAACTTTCATTTGAGAGTAGGAATTTTCTATTCATGAATGGATATAATATTTTTGTTGCTATATTCATTTTTTTATTGTCATTCGAGTCAGGGTGAATGCCTAAATATTTGTCGGAGGACTGCCACTTGATCTGTACTCTATTTAAACTTAATTGATTACGCGGAAGGATGCAAGATTTTCTTTTCCGGGTAAAAAATTTGCTTGAGTCTCTTAGCGTTTATTTTTATTTTCCACCATTTATAATAATTCGTTAAGGCATTGGCCACAAAATTTTGATTTGTCTCAATCACGAGACTGAATTTATGCGACGAAAAAATTGCTGTGCCATCAGCGCATATTGCTGTCTCGTACCCTGGCAGTTTTGGAAAATCAGATGTAAATATTGAAAAAAATTACCTGACAAAAAGCTCTGGACTATTTTACACAAATGTGACGAAAAATTATCTGTGATTGAGATGAAGGCTTCATTCCTATTTTAAAAATGATGGAGCTTATGGGAATGAAAATTGACCCGAAAGTTCATCCATTTGCTGTGAAACTAGACAACGTCCGGATTGACCGCTCCGAGATACGAGCATCCAACGCATCAAGGGAGGCCAGAACTGCTCGATATGAAGAGAGATACGCGAAAAATATTTTTTTCATAGCCGAGGAATGTCCGATGTATGAAGCAGGAATGGCAGATTGAATAAATGTAAGTCTACAATATCGTTTCATGACTTAGACTACGAAAAACTTTAAGCGAAACTTTAAACGCGTTTTTCTCGAAACTGTTCTTTTTTTCAAAACAATACCCACGATTTCTCAGGTTTTACTGAACCGATTTACCTGAAATTTTGTCTTGTCTATGTCTGGAACTATCTCCATCCCTAAACTTCTATTAGGTTTTTTTTTCTTTATTTCTTTTCTTTATTGTAGCTTAATATATATGTACATAGTAAATTTTTGAATTCTTAAATATTGCACAATTAAGAGATGTGGTACGCAGTACCTCACTTCTAAAAAATGTTACTATTTACAATCAAATATTATTATCACCTTCTTAATCAAACCAAAAGAGAAAAAAAAAACAAGTAAAAAATATACTGTATATTTAAACAACAGGGTTGAGAGAAGGAGGGAATTCAGGATCACCTGACTCATGATATTTCTGGAACATAGAGTTTTCCTTATCACAATGAATACATAATATCAATCAGTGAATAGATTCGTACATATATAAGTAAGTAAATCTATAAACAAATATTATATAAATAAATAAATAAATAAATAAATAAAAAAGTAAATAAGTAAATAAATAAATAAATAAGTATATAAATAAATAAATTAATAAATAAATAAATAAATAAATAAATAAATAAATAAATAAATAAATAAATAAATAAATAAATAAATAAATAAATAAATAAATAAATAAATAAATAAATAAATACAGAAATAAATAAATAATACTTGTTTTTTAAATTCGAAACAGTCAAAAAAAGTGGCACACAAATTTTTTTTTCAGGTAGTCGCCATTTTGTGAAATTAAAATCTTTCCAACTTTTCCGCAGTTCCAGACATTGCGACATTTTTCTAGATCAATAATCTTTATTTTTTTTGGTTTCAGATTGGTAGGAGTGTTGAAATCGTGGTTACGCGCCAATTTTTTGAGATCCCCACTTCATCAACTGCTAATTTTTGAAATTTTCAACTTTTTTAATTTTTTGATTTTATTTCTGTATTCTTGTTATGTTAATAAACAACTAATAAAAAAGTGGATACTTAAAATATTAATTGCCTTTTTTTATGGCACTTAAAAAATTACATGAAATTCATGCCTCTAGACTAGAACACCCCCTCAATCGACCATTACACGTTCGTGCCTAGAGGTTTTAACATATATAGTTTTGCTCAATATCACACCTTTTTCTTTTTGCGCGCAAGTTGTATGGTAATGCCTTTCAATTTCATCAGTTGATAGGTCCAAGATTCCAATACGAACCTGCTCCTGTCGTCATTTGCCGTTTTGACGGAATTTATGGCGTTATTAATGGAATGGTCGACCAGCGGAAGTAGTCTAACTAAGTGGCCTTGTTGAGGTTGTTGCTGTAACAGATGTCATACTGGATTTCAAAGTTCGTGTCGTATGGTTTGAGAATGGATACAACTGACAGCAGCAAAACAGTCTTCTAAAACACAAAAGCTGCGCTTTCTAGTCAATAAACTAAAAAAGAATAAAAAACTTCAAACCAGCCGAATGCAAATAAGTCTACATCGAATTTATATCTTCATTCCAACTGCACAGATTGAGCAAGCAAATGTAGACTATGAGCTCTGCGCGAAGCGTTACAACAACAATCCTTGAATAATTCAAATTATACAACTATCCGTGTTGCTTTCTCATGATCGTATCCATCGCAAGGGAAAGAGACAATTGGACGATACTGTTTTTTGTTATTTTTTTTTAAAACCTTGAAAATTTCCGCTGGACTTCCTTTACAGACATTTTTATAATAAATTGTTTTCAAAGTTGAATGACCAAGAAGATATTGTTGATTCCCATTTGGAGTCTCTTTCAAAGCTTTCAGAGTCCGTGACTTATTTTCTTTGACTCATGACTGCAAAAGATCTGAAGGCATTAATGGTCCACCATGCAGTGACTTTGAATGGAAGAAGATTCTAAGGAATCTCATCTATCACGTATTATTCCATCTATTTCGAGGCTTGCGGATAAACGCCTTATTGTTTTACCAGTTGACGTAAGACTAGTAAGGCGGCGCACAAAATTATTTTTATGGTTATTTCGTTAAAAGGAGTAGGAAAGGCAAAAGTGCCATCCTCCAATGAAGTGAAAATCAAGCCTCCCTTATGTTGTATAAAGTCACATGTTTTTTTAAACATGCTTAGACATTTTTTTTAAATTTTGTCTCTACCAACAAATACTTTGCAAAAACCCCAAATCACATATTTAAATTAAACAACATAAACAACAGTAACAACAACACATCATTTTAACCTAATTAGCAAGTCCAAAACTTTCGCAGTAAAAGCTAAATCTAATCTCCTCTCATAATAAAACACGATTTTATTTTATCCTTCCTTCGTCCTCGCGCCAACTTCATAATAAACCAAACAAATTCTATTATTATTCAGGCAACTTACCTGAAATCATACTCACTCACGTTCGCACGCAAACCTCAAATGCCTCCAGGCAAACACAAAAAAGGACGAAAGGACGGGGGATAGTAAAAAGAACTTCTGCCAGCGCAAAACCTAATAATTTCCAGGCACGTCCGTTACTGTCATCGTTCATAAAAAAGCAAAAAACAACTCGAATATAAAAATGTTGAAACAAATAAAAAAGTAGTAACTGTACTAGTAACAAAGGACGAGATTCCGAGCCAAAAACGGAAAACATAAAACGGAAAACGGCAAACTAATATCACACATCACCAGGAAGAGCTTTCCACTCGAATGGCAGGTGGCAACCTTCCAACCTACAACGAGAAAAAACGTGGTTCCTTTTCCGTCACGCAATTTAAGGGTCGAGCGGATGTGCTGTCTAAGAGTTTCCAGATTGGTGTTCATTATATTAAGGCTTAACCCGTAATTACATCACTCGCCAAGCGGTGGTTTATCCCCAAAATACCACTCGCTGTACTCATCTCTGGGTAAGTGAGACAAAGTAAACAAATGTAATTATCACCGTTGAACCTTCGGCGGAAGTGGGCGTCCCATCTCTGTGCACCTTTTCTTTCACTTCACAGAATCCCGAACCCAAAAAAAAAAATGATTGTAATAAAACAAAACAGAAAACAACCCGACCAAAAACTTTATCACAATGAGAACAGATTTCGACCGACGGAACCTTCGGCAACTCTTTGTCGACGAGATGATTGCGCAGTAAAACCGGAACCTGCTGCCTTCAGCATTCACCCGTAATCAATCACATTTAATAGAATGTCACTTGATTTCCTGATGTGAATAACCACCGGTTCTATAGGCACTGTCCTGCTCCTGGCTTTGATTACGAGTATTTCACTCTCTGACACCCGGGCATTGTTCGTCAATTATATTATTGTGCCTTCTCGCGATTTTCAAGTACTTAATTATTTTGATCGAGCGGATGGTGCTGGGCGTCCCGTGTCCCGGATCCCGACTCCCGAATCCGAATCCGCGCTCGGGGACACCCACTCGAGTACTTAATGAATGAAAGAGAAATTAATGGAGTTACACTAAGTGCTGGACTGTTTCTCCTAGCTTCGCTGATTACTGGGTGCGAAATTCACACACAATGATACCCCACGGACTTTTTGGCAAAGGTCCTGACAGTGGGCGACTGGATAGTAGAATTTGGCCTTAATGGCGAACTAAATAGGTACTAAATGCGAAATTGGGTGGGAGGCAGCCGTGGGGAGTTTCAAAATCATTGTGCAAATGAAAAGGGGCGAAAATTAATGGAAGAATAGTTCGTCATGATGATTTTAGCGCGCTACGTAGGTACTCCCAAGATGACATGCCGATGACAGTTGTAATGAATTAACGCGTTTTCAACAAATGGAATAGGCTTTGAAAATTTGAAGCACAAATTAGTTTGGAAAGAATATAATGGACTTGCGAGAAGGTAGGCCGAAGAAGCGATGATCCAAATCAAGAGTAAATTTGTATGAAAGCATTAGGACAATGATTAACAGTCGAATAGTCACGATGAAAAGTAGCTTAGTAAAAAAAAGCGGGCCTGTGCGAGTCAGACTCGCATATGAAGGGTTCCGTACCGCAGTACAATTTTTTTTTTTAATTGACTACCGACGTTTTTTGTATAGGGCCCTTTTTATTTTAACTTAAAGGGCATCGTGTGGGTATGGAGCCTAAGAGAATATAATTTTTCACATCTGAAAAGACCATTCTTTAGACAATGCAAACGCTTTAAGAAAAGTTTTGTTTTAAGCAAAGCACTGAGTGTGTTTGTACAGGGTGGCGCATCAGAAACTTAAATATTTTTTTGAAGAATAACATTTTTTTTTTCTGATTTTATTTTACTTGGAAAAAAACAAACAAATTGCTGCGGCAGCAGCTCCTTTGAGGGCCAGAGCTTAGCTTCGGCATTTGTGTGCGCATCTTACATTTTTCGCAAATGGCGGGGTTTGGACCTACAGTTTATTGCCGACTCCGAACGGCCCCAGAAGCTTTTCTTGACAGTTTGTACTCATCGAAGTGATTGTAAGTCACTCGCGACGAGTGGAGCCGTGAAAAATGCCAGTTATTCAAAACCAGATTTGAAGCCGGGTCTCCACGCTCAGGAGCACACGCATTTACCACCGAGCCATGGCACCCACTTAACCCATTTAACCATGGCTTTTTTATATATTTAGATCATGGTTTGGCAATATGTTCAAATAATGTTTTAAAGATAATATCTCTTAAATGGTTCTCAGTGTTTGATTCGATCTAACGTGCTCTTTCCAGAGAATTTTCCATTACTTATCTTCTTATCTTATATATCAGGTCTCAGCGCACTCACTTATTCTCGGATATTGGCCTTACGCTGTTGCATGGCATCTGGCTTATTGGAATATACTTCTCTTTTCAGGTGGCCCCAAAGAAAAAAAATGGGGCCGCTTAATCAGCCGTTTTCGAAAAAATATGGTCCAAAGACTCATTCAGAGGTTATTCCACACCATACTGTGCATCTTAGTGGATGCATTTGACGTTCAATAATTATTTTTGGATTTTCAAGCCTCTATTTGTTTTTAAACTCGGTGTTCTCTCGGAAAATGTTTTCAGCTCATAAACCAATTGAAATATATGAGTAAAGGTGTAACTGAATAAAAATTGTTTGTATAGACCGCATGGACATCACCAGCTGCTGAGATCGTCACCTGGTGGAAGTTTCGGGGTTTTCCTCAATACTTTCTTGCACCCAAACATTGTTCACATCATTTCGAACTTTGTGAGGTCTTCCAGCAGGCGGAAGATCAAAGACAGACCTTTGTTGCTTTAATGCTGGACCAATCGGTAAATTGTGAGATCTCAGGGCGCATTTCGAACATGAAAAAAATTTAAAAATTTTAAAATAAAGTTGAACCACTTTCTTTGTTTGTTTTTTGTTTATTTCCCACAAAATTGAATGGATTGATTCACTTTACCAGGTTGTGGCTTCTAAGCAAGAGTCAAATAATAGAGGACATCTTCTTCCAAAGATAAGCAATCTATTAAAATCTGTTCGGTTGAAAGGAACTAACAAAATCTGCAAACAAACTCCGACTGAATGTGATCTCTTCGAAGCCGTAACTAAAACTGTTTACCAGAAGGCATAAGTTTAACCATTCCTTAGCTAGGAAGGATGATTTTCATCTCTCGACAGTAGTTATGTGCTTTTGAATCATTTTGACTCCAAATTGTAATTTTGTATTTTTTAAATTTAATTAAGTCTGATCAGTTAACGAAACGCAGCATAAATTTTGGACAAGAACATAAGCATTCGAAAAAGAAGCAAGTGCTATCCGTTTATGTTATCGTGCCCATTCGACGATTGCCATTCCGAAAAGGCAATCACGTCAAACCATATTTAAAATTTAATGTTTGCGTCGGAATTTCATAAGAACATGAGTGATGATGAAGTCAGACTCTTTTGGGTATTAACATAGGCGTTGGAATATACATACGAGTGAATGACAAAATAGAAAGACGAGCACGGTCTCAGAATCATGCTGTAGAAATTGAAAGTCTCTACCTATTGCGGCTCAGAAGAAGTAGCCCTATGATTGACGAGCGGATAGCAGAGACCTATTCATAGGGTTCCGTTGCCACACCTTAGACACGGGACCCTAAAAAAACATGACAGTATCATTTGGCATATGTAGAAAGACATTTGCAAGACAATCCATATCTAAAGGCCTATCCGTTGATACGGTTTAGAAAGAAATCTGTTCAGCGAGTTCATGCGACTTTCCAGATAACGCGATTATAATTGAAATGGTTAATTCATAGCACATGATGTTTGAATAAGCTTTTGTTGTTAATCAATGCATTTATTTTAACAGGACTTTTTAATTTGCTTTTCTAAAATTGCTTACATACATTTTTTTTGTTGCTCTCGATATTTATTTATTTACATATGTATTTATTTTAAGTTTATTTATTAATGTATGTAATTGTTTAATTACTTATTTTTTATTTATTTATTTATTTATTTATTAATGTAATTGTTTATTTATTTATTCATTTATTTTATTATATATGTATTTATTTATTTAGCTTCTTATCAATATTTTAATACTATACGTTTATGGTAACCATCACTTCAATTAATAAATTTATGAACTGAACCCGTTAATTATTTGTATTAAGAACTTAAGTATTTATTTACTTTATGCTTTTCTTTGATAATCGTTTTGTATCATTATTTAATTGTCATACATAAATAAAATATTTGAGTTGAAAGAATTCGCTGAATTGTAAATTTTTTACGGTGGCAGGCCTACAACATTGTAATTTTTACTCACTAAATATATAAATATTATTATATTCCCTTAATAAAGGGTACGGTAAGGATGCAGTCTGCCTTAATGCAGACCTACCTCTCGCGTGGCTAGATCCAAGAAATCCTCGGGAATATTAGTTGGAGGCGGCTCATCCTTCAGTAGAGGAAACGGCTTAGATGGCATATGTCAGGCGGAAAGTCGTTTTGCTAAACATTATAAGTATAAGTATAAGTAAAAGTCTTTATGGTCAATATGGATAAAATCAAAACACGTCAAGATAGATTATACCGGACGTTAACACGAAAACTATATGTTGGGTGCTAGGACATGAAGATACATTTGTTTATAAGAAAATCTATTCGCCTTTATAGGGAACCACACGGGATTATCCGCAACAATTTTTGCAAAAAGCTACGGAGTCCAAAAGCAGCCAGTATTTAGGAAATGTCTACACTGACGAAGCTGAAAACTCTTTGAAGGAGGCGAATTTTTCGACGATGTATATGAATTCTAAGGACCTGATTCGATAAGGATAAAAGTTTCCCACTGACAGACTTAAGGAGCGATAGTAATTCGGCGACGGTTGTGCCGATAACCGTCAAATTTTATGGCTGCCCGAATATTAAGAGGGGCTAATGTTGAATCTGATCACATTTAAATTAAATGCCGACTCTTCAGCGTTTAAAGTACTGCACTCGACAACAGTAAAGTTATTCTACTTTCGTACAATGGAAATCCAAATACTATCAAATGAGTCATTGCCAACTATAAACGTCAAAAATATGTGGTCATAGGGCCTCACTGTAAGTCAGGAGGAAGCCGAGATAACTTTTGGTCAACAAAACTCCCCGATCAAGAAATGTGTTGTACGATGACTTGTGTTTGTAGAAAAAAAATGCGACAGATAAGACGCATAAGACCTTGCTGCAAAAGAAACTTCGAAGAGCAAGAAAAGCAAAAAAATCGAGATGCCTTGTCTCCAAGTTCAGGGATATCGTAAGCCTAGCAACAGAAATATAAAAAGGACTTTTTACAAAAAAAAGCCAAAAGCCTAGTCTTGCTGTACAGAACCGGTTCGTACCGCAACCAGCTGCTAAACGATCACTACCAGGATGAAATGATAAGAGTCTAAAGAAAGTCCAATTCCAGCCGATGAAGCAGTTCTTCCATCCGCTATAGAACAAGAATGAGTGGCACAAAAAAAGCTTCATAACAGTGAAGATGTTTCTCAGTCAGTCAGATTTAGAAGGAAGAAAAAAAGAAAAAAAGATCCCGACCATAGGAAACGCAGCAGTATCCAGGCATCTACAAAAAGTGATCCTATATCTCGGATTTCTTTCAGGAATGCATTTTTTTCAAGTCTATCCAGCTGTTGGAATTCGCAGACGATACTAATATCGTCGTTCGGACCAAACAAGCCTCCATGGAAGCTTCCACGACGTTCAAAAAAGAGGGTAGAAATGTTCGTCTTTAAACTAATGAGGAAAAAATAGGAGGAACAAATATCCTCTCCACAATCTACAGTTTGGTAGAGATCGAAATCGTAGTATATTTTTCCAAACCACTAAAATCAAAGCACGTTACTTCAAGGACCAAAAAAATGCTTAACAAAACTCTAATCCTGGCAGTAATTTCATATAGATTCCAATGTTGGCGTGAAGGAAGACAGCAGAAAGGATTTTGAGGACCTCCGAAAGAAAAATTGTCCGTCGGATATACGATCCAGCCTGCGACCATGGCGTATGGAGGAGAAGCTACAAGCAGTTCACGAGTCTCTTCGAATCCCAATCTGCATGTTCAAGAAAAAAACGGATTTTAATAATCGCAGATACCAGGAAACTAAAGATAGGCTGCCAGATATTTCGGTCCAAAAAACATGTCTCAGAAAACAAAATATTTCGACACTAGAGCTAACACACTAAAAGGTTTAAGTTTACCATTGTCATTTTAGTCATTTTACAAATTGTTGGCTCCCTTAAGGCACATCCATCTAATATGTCCAATCACGGCTATACTTATACCCAATTAACGATTACATTTCTTTATGTTGGATTCGAATAACCGTCGTAACTGCAGAGTAAAACCTGGTTTAAATAATTATGACTCTTTCTTTTGGTCGAAATTATAGTAATTAAGATCTAAAGAGGGATGCCACAGTTGGCCAGCACAGAGACACACACTGAAAATGCTCTCCTTCAGCATTCATTCGTGGTGGTTATGATGATATGCGCTACAGCACCACCTTATGCCGCCGTCCATTTTCAAGCTCTCTCGACACCAATAAGGCATTTAAATGAGTACTTTAGAAAATATTATTAAAAAAAAAAAGAAATACGAAAAGTGGAGAACACAACCGAAGGGAAAGGACTCAGTGCTCGTTCTGGCAACACATATCTATCTCTGTATCCAATGCGGTGCGATTGCGGGAGAGACTTCAAGAATTAATTAAATTTCTGTGAAGATAATTGCATTTGGTCATAATGCAACGAACGATAATCCACAAAAAGGGAGAGTTATGCAGGAGCTGCTGATGCTGCTGGTAGGTAGAATTGGATTTCATTGAAAATGAAAATGGTTTTTCAAACCAGCGCCAGCGTCAGCCTTTGGTTTCTATTTAAATGCAGATCTAGGGTACACACTTTGTAGTCGAATCGTTCTATCATTCAAAAATTCTTAAGTGGATTTTGAGTGTCAAATTAAAGTTTGGTCGAGTCGAGGGTATCCTTTTGAAGTGAAGCGAAACCATGTGATCCGCATCGCTTTGATGGCGCTGGTTGCGGTGAATGACTGAATGCAAGGGATGCGTTTAATTAGTTGTTTAATTTAATTAAATTGCTTCGAAATGGAAATGGAACGTTCGATGTGAGTATAATAAATCCATTTCGGTTGGTACGGTTTTCAAGCTTATTTGAATGAACGAGCCGGTTGCAAACAAAACCATTCAAAGAATCCCCCTATAACAGGTTGCATGGTTCTTTTAAATGGGAAAATGATGTAAACAGAGAAGTGTCTTTTTATTATTTCAGATTTGAGTTTTTTTTTCAAATAAAATACATGAGAAAAGATGAAAGAGTGCACCGTAGAGGACTGAACAGAAATGCATTAATAGAAATACATACAATAGGAGAAGTCATCTTTTCCCTTCTATGCCTTCTTCCCAGATATATATAGTTCAAACAAAATATACATTCTAGTTTTCATTAATTCCCAATAAGCTGGGTTTCGGTACAAATCTAGAATAGGTTAATACAAATAATATGACAAAAGTCCCCGTCGATTTCGCCTTTGCGTTGATTTTTATCCAAAACCGTTTGGAAGCATCTGGGAACCACGATCCTACATTATCCATTTCTCAGTTGCATGATTGAGACAAACAGAAAATCTAAATATGGGTAAACACTTACGAAGACATTTGTCTTAAGTACCCGAAGCCGAGTATATTTTATAGAATTGCCGGCTTTCCAAAGGTTATTAGAGCGATAGATTGTACACATGTGCAAATCAAGCGTCGCGCTAAAGTTGTGGGACCTGCAATGGCTAGTCATTATACAAATCGGAAAGGTTATTACTCCCTTAATGTATCAATCGTGTCTGATGATTTTGTTTAAGTTCCTTTGAACAAAAGACACAAATATTTAATAGAAATACATTATAAATAATATCATATTTTTTTCATTTTTGGCATGAATGTTTCATGAAATTCCTGCTGCTGTGTTATTTCCTTCTCAAGTTGCTTCATTCGCAAATAGTGCAGTTGTTTGCGATGCTCCAATTCAAGGGAATGAAGACGCTCGAGAACCTTCCTCCCCAATTTGGCCTTGCCGCGCTGTCATTACTTCATATTTGGAAACCTTTGCTTTGGGCAATTGCCTTAATTTTTAAATAGCATTTTGCTTGTGTGCTTGATTTGATAGTGGTAACCCTAACAGCAGCGTAAAAATTCCCAGGATTTTTGGGACTAATAGCTGTGATAGTCTGTGGAATATTTGGAAGGCAACGACAGCAGAACGAAAAGCAATTGCATCGGCAGATGCCGACGGAAGATCCAGTATGGTGTTGCTGCCCATTAGGATGGTATCGTCTTCCAAGTCATCAGCTATCATAGCTTGGACAAGGGCATCAGGAACCGTAACGCGATTTCCCGTAGCCGTTTCTGCTCTTTTTACAGCAGCCGCGGACTTTTTTGCGACCATTTTCAAACGCACCCATTGCTAATTTAATTTGTCGCCACTCCTTTGGTAACCAGCAGTATGCATACTCTAGGAAATTGAGTCCAGGCAGCCTTTTTTTTTCTCCAAATCATATTGATGACATTGCCTTTCATTTCGACCATTTCCAAATGCTGATCCACAAATTGCCGCATCATTTCCCTTTCAAAGGCTCTCAGTTGTTTTCTCTCTCTCGTTTTATCTGAAAATATATGTACACAACTAATTTAAATATATTTTTAAAAGAAATACCCACAATACCTTGAATTCTTTGTTTGAATTTTTCTGAATATTTAAAAATTCAAACAAAAACATTAAAATGTACTAGTGTTTTTTTTGACGTATGAGTTTGCTCGATAAAACCGTTTTTCAATAACACTCTTAAGTCGGTACTAGATATATAGTACATAGGAAAAAATGTGTCAATGACTGATGAAAAGTTAGAGACGGTTTTTTGATTTAGAGCTGACTTATAACTAAAGACGACTACTAATAATGGGCTGACTATGAATTTGTGCCTATGTTTTATCGTCTCACAATCGCATGGAAAATAATTAACTCTTACGGTTTTGATTTAAATTCAGCACAGAGCTTAGGAAAGCAACAATTATTTGCCATCTCTCCCTACTTTTACCAATAAATACTCAATCGTTATTCACATCAGACAAGAGTGCTATTCGAACATTTGACTCATCAATACGGGGATGAAAAAAGGAACCGGCCAATTTTGAAGTTTATGCCAAAGAAGGGAAGCTTCTGTCCAAACTTCGATCACAGAAGGATTACAATTTTCGTGAACAACAAAGCAAATTTCCTAAAATGAAGGAAGATTTTGTACAATAACAAGTCTCATGGGCTTAACACTTTTCTGACATGGAGACCCACAAAGGCGTGATGAATTTCACGGTTTAATCCAAATCAAAACGTAGTTTATTTTAGAAATTGTACGAATAGTAAATTTGCTTCCAGTTAGTTAGCTCGAGCATCTTCGTATCCGCGATTGCTTAATCCGTTCGGTCTACCCATTCTTGTGAACTTGGTTGATTGGATGAAACTTTAGCTTAAGCTTTGCTGACTATTCGTTTAATGTGGCGAAGCCTTTGCTTCGAACGAAAATATTTCGCTGAAGTCAGAGGACGGCAAAACAAGACTTAGAGCCTAGTTGAATTAAAAACTCAAAAGACTGCCTTTTTTACAGCTTTGCAAAGTAGGGCTTGAATTTCTAATATACAATGCAGTATAATAGACATTGATGTGGAATAAAAAATAGTTGCTCATTGCCTAGAATTACATTTTTTTTAATGATATAAGCGTTCTAAACATAAACTGAGGACAAATATGCAGTAACCTACATTCATACACGCTACTCAAATGCGTTTTTATATCCCCTGGATATTGGTCAAAGATGTTACTAATATCTCACCAAATAGAGCTTCTAAATACAGACATCTTCTCAACAAATTAGGCAGATGCACGGAGATAAAGTATTAGCTCAAGAGTTAAGAAACAAAGTTATTTTAAAATTTAGGGTACGTTTCTCTTGCAAGGCTGCTGAGTATGCTGCTCATTTTTTCGGATCCGTGGATTTCAAGCTTTAAAAATGCTGGCATTGTTGCTTTTGAACTGTTTTATGTCAGCAACAACTTCTTAAGCGTTAGTGACTTGAATTTGAACCCAGCGGCAAATGGTGACTGAACCAGATTTGAGTTCAGGATTTACTTCAGATTTGATCCTAATGAAGCAGCAATTGCATAGCCTTCCTCATTCAAACGGAGAATTCTTCTTATTGCGAGACAATAACTTCAAGAAGGATACCAACAGCAAGATCAGAAGTCCTTAAGACTTGCCTTGTCTGACAAAGCAATACTCAAGTTCAGCTTTTAGCGTTTGAAGACCAGTTTCTCCCTAGGCGGTGAGAGTATTGTGAAAGATTTCTTAGTGACCATGAACCCCGGGTTTGTCATGAGAAGCTTTCTACGAGAAAGAAGAACACTACATAACAGTCGAGGATATTCGAACTTGTCCAAATTCTTAGCTTAAAATATGACTCTTCTTTGCATCCGACGCTAACACATAGTTCACAATGACGATCGATGTTGTGATTGGAAAAATAAAATTCTTAAAGTCCTTCCTTCCATCTTAGTATGTTCCCGAGTATCGATCAAATACATTTCGCAGTAGATATATATCCATAAGAGGCAATCAGCGATGACAACTTTGTCGTGATCTTAGATCCTCAAGAGAAAGTTGAAGTAACAGCTGCGACGATTCAAGATATTTGCAAGGTGATTGTTAACACTCGACCAAACAATAACTTGGAAAATCGCGTCCTGGCGATCGCGAGTACTGGCGATCGGAGAGCACTGATTCTACCATGTTCAATGATGATAATTTGGCAAAAAAATTGAAGATCGATTCCAAAACACTGAAACTACTCAGTAAAGGACGCATTTGTCTGCGGCTTCTAAGGACACCAGAAAGAACTGTCGAAATGTCTCTCTTTGTCGGGACAACATGGTCATCCACTCTTAACGAAATCAGATACCTTGAGGTCTGCTCAGATCAGTATCTATATATATATATATGTATAAGCAAAAAATTAGATGCTGCTCCAATCAAAACTAAAGCCGCCTATCACAAAAAGAGAATGTTTCATAGCAGCCAACTCGAGGGTAAAGGTCCTTTTCCGATTTATGCTTGCATTTGTATGGGAAAAAGTCTATTCGGAAACAGATTGCAAAAGCAATAGCTTCGAACAGAAGCCTGATCTTTGAGGCTCATTATCCTGATTTCATGAACCACAAGAAAGTGCGTCTATAAGGCCTTCTAAGTCAAAGGAGAAGTGACATAGTTAAGTGCATTAAGCTTGCTTTAAACGTTTTTGTCCAGCATAGAAGGGCTGCTAGAATAAAGATTCATAAAACGAGCTAAGAAGATCGGTTAAGGAAAACGAAGTTTCGAAGAAGTTTTCACGACCATTTCATAAAAAAAGCAGCGTAACCGACACACTTGACAATTTAATGTACAAGAGGTAGAGCATAGGGATCCTTTCAAAATGCGATCGCACAAAATAAACATGCCTAAGAGCACTTCGATCACATACATTTTAGTCAAAGCTGCTAACCAGCAGACAGGGAAAAAGAGAATGTGTAGTACTTAACCCACGCTTATTTAAACTAACTGAAATCACACCGAAATGGTTGATATCATGTGACAAGTCATAATCAGATTATTAAAACTATATGTGCTGTATGCAACCATCACTTCACCACCCTCTACTCCATTCGCACAATTACTAAGCAATGTTTTTAGTACCCAATTCAAAACTTTGTTGTTTCAGAAAAACTGTCAATCTGCTTAAAAACGATAACTCGTTTCCATTGCATTCTAATCCCGATTATAATACAATAACAAATTACTCCAAACTTCAGTTTAGGAAAGGACCAACTTCAGCGAGGATCCACGAAGCTGATAAAACGCACATTATCACATGTATAGTATATAAGCTCCCGCAAAAACTAAATCCCTGATTAAAGGAATGCTTATCTAATAAACTATGAATTATGATTTCCTGGAATTCATCCTTGCTTCCAAGCTTAATCCGTAGGAGCCTGAATAGAACCTATGCTTTTGATTCTATTCACAAAAGACAAAGCTCCTAACGTCCATTACTTCTGAATATCACTTGCGGCCACAGTATCGACTTCCATTCCTTGCCAAAGCAAAGCCCATTCCCGATGCTGGCTGTTCTGAATAGATTTTAATTGCGTGCATGGATACGGTAGAAAAACCTTCCACTACAGCTTGCGTGTAGTGTCATCTGTTTCGGTTTCGTTTGCAACCGCAAGTCGTGCATTCATAAAAGAGAACACTGTGTCTCATGCAGCGCTTCGTAATGGCGGTTTTTCGGAGCTCTCGACATCACCAAGGCCGGTGATGATTCTCCCCCAGCAACCAACCAAAAAGGTTCAATTTACAAAGTCACCTTTGACCGAAACTCGATTGTATGTGCGTAGGCAGGCATGGCAACACTATTGTTCAGGGATACATGTGTACCGGCGTAACCAACGATGGCAGGCTCAAGTGTCAACATTTTAATGGGTGTCAAAACCTCAACACTATCGTTGCCGTACATTCGAAATTCTTGCCGTTGACAGATGGGTCACCAATGCTGTGAGCATAGGAATGCTCTGACAAGGGTCAAGCAATACGTGGTTGCAATAATTGTTTGATAAAAATAATTTGCCGCCGCAGAACGTCATAATTGTGTGGTTGTATTATGTTTTGGATAATCCACAACATCCACAGACTGATATTAGCTTTCATGTCCAGTCGCAAGGGGGATTCTCGTGATATATTTCTGTGGGAAGAACTTAGACACTTCGGAGTAATGTTTTGTGGACGGACTTTGAAGATGTCAGTGATTGTGATTTCAGATTTAATAATTAGCATTCGAATGTAATCAAAATTTATTAATATTTTGAATGCCAATTCACTCCCCTGTCATGAGAACGACTATTGAAGTCCTCTTCCCTGTTTAATTGACTTATAAAAAAGGGCCGATACATATATTTTGAGGCTTTTTGGATTCTATTATAAATAAAACAGCAAAATGAATGAAATGATTGCTGCAGTTGCATCTTATGTAGGCCATCCTATCGGTCCAATTTTTCGCCACCTTTTTCACCATTTCGGTAATACCAAGCCAAATATTGGGTTATAAGTCGTCAAATGAATTTTTGTTTATCTGACTATACGACTGATATGAAATTGCTCCATATAAACTTAATCAAAAAAGTCATAGGACGTATGCGGTATACTGACAGGTCCGCTCACTCAATATTTGTATGCCATGTTGCATCATTCTTAATTTGCGGTATGTTTTTGAAGCCCTTAGTATTTTTTTCGTGGCCTTTTTATTGCTTATTTATAAAGTCGTATGTGGTTTCATCACGGTCCTTCATAATTAAAAATTCTTCATTCAAGACAAGCGCCGAGATATTCCAGGTGAGGTGTTTTACTTTTAAAATAGTATGTTAATCGATCTGGAATACAAATAGGCTCTACTTGAGTTATAGTTGATGTCGCTGTCTTCCAACAGAATACAGAATTTAGTTCCTCTAAGTACCTTACTGCTTGCTTCGAAGATAAGCATGATACCGGCTAGATTTCGAAACTGGTTGCTCCCCATTTGGCATTTGGTTAATATTAACTGTGATATTGCTTAAGTAGTCAACCAGCCAGCGATAGGTAGGATTTGCTATAAAAACTTAGGAAGAATAAAATACTGCGAATCTAGTGAATGCAAATATCGCGTTACCAAATGGGGACTTGACAACTTTGAATTTACTTTGTGAAAGCACCCTTTCACTTCTCATGGAACTGTTATTGTCAATTATTTTAGTTAACTCAACATTTTCGTAATGGTAAAGTACACGAACGAGCAACGTCTGCAAATTATAAAAATTTTCCGAAATTCCTAAATCTCCGAAATTCGGAGTTGGTGTCTGCAACTTTAAGAGCGTTAACTCCAATTTTAGATCGTAATTCTCGCCCTAGTAGACAGGGAATACAAAGTTAAGTGCAAAAATTTGGGTCTACATATTTGTTGTGTGATGTTGCCGTGTCAGTGCGACAACGGGCTGGTCGAAAATATCGCTGCCGTTCAGGCGTCCGTAGTAAACTATCCAAATCAGTCAATTTCATGGCGTTCTCGAGAATTGGGCATCGATCAGAACACATTATGGCTCTTGGTTTACTCCCATACAAGATCAAGCTGACTCAAGCATTGAAGCGGATGGACCATTCGAAGCGACGTACGTTCTCCGATCTGGCTCTGGAGAAGATGCGCCAAGATGATGAATTTCATCGGAAAATCATCTTCACTGACGAAGCTCATTTTTAGCTCAATGTATTTGTCAATAAGCAAAATATGGTTATTGGTCGGGTGAATCTACATTTTCTTCATGAATCACCACTTCATCCATAAAAAATAACTGGTGCGGCGTTATTGGGCCATATTTTTTCGTCGACGATAACGATCGTCACGTTACTGTGAATGGCCAGCGTTACCGCGCCATGACTACCGATTATTTTTGGCCCAAATCGGAAAATATGAACATGGGCGACTTGAAGTTTCAACAGGATGATGCCACAAGCCACATTACACACCTTATAACCGATTTATTTTGTTTAAAAAAAAATGTTCAATTCCTGATTAGAAAACCCTGCATGTATGTGCTTCGTCTGAATTGGAGCTGCATCGTGGAGCAATTGAGATTAAAATATATCTAAGCTCAAGGGGGTAGTCTTGTCTAGAAATTTAAAAAAAAAATCTATTTTTTTTTTATATATTTTCAAAGTTTAACTATTCATGAATAGAATATCTACAAGAGGATTTTTCAAAATTCAAATTATTTTCGGAGATATCGGTTTTTTGATGACTGGTTCGGCCGGAACTAATCGAACAAAAGACATTAGGGATTCTCCGTCTACCTGAATCTATATTTCTCTGTAAAACCTTTTGTCCTTTGTATATATTTTAGTACAGGAATCCAAGGTGACTTGTATCTTTTATGTTTAGTGTTCACGTACGTCCAGCTGCTAATAGTTGAATTCTAAGCTTCAAACCACGTGGACATACATATGTGCTGTGGGTGACATAAAAATATTGAGAAATATTCTTTTTGAAGGCTTCATTCCTATTTTAAAAATGATGGAGCTTATGGGAATGAAAATTGGCCCGGAAGCTCATTCATTTGCTGTGAAACGAGCCAAAGCCCCGCTTGATCGCTCCGAGAAACGAGCATCCAACGCATCAAAGGAGGCCACAACTGCTCGATATGAAGAGAAAAACGCGGAAAATAGTTTTTCGAAGTCGAGGAAGGTCCGATGTATGAAGCAAAGAAATGGCAGATTGAATGAATTTAAGTCTACAATATCATTTCATGACGTAGACTGCGAAAAGCGTTACGCGAAACTTTAAACGCGTTTTTCTCGAAACTGTCTTCTTCAAAATAATAGCCACGATGTCTCAGGTTCTACTGAACCGATTTACCTGAAATTTTAAGACAGTCTACTTTATAGACTTGTCAATGTCTGGAGCTATCCCCATCTCCAAATTTTTATTTAATTTTTTTATTTCGAAACAGTCAAAAAATTGTTTTATTTTTCAAGCAGTCGCAATTTTGTGAAAAAAATCTTTCCAACTTTTTCGTAGTTCCAGACATTGCGACATTATTCTAGACCAATATTTTTTTTTTGGTTCAGATTGCCAGGAGGGTTGTAATCGTTGTTACGCGCCAATTTGACCTCCACTTCATCAACTGCTATTTTTTGAAATTTTCAACCTTTTTTTTTATTTGTTGATTTTTTTCTGTATTCTTGTTACGTTAGTAAATAACTAATAAAAAAATGGATAGTAAAAATATTAATTGCCTTTTTTTATGACACTTCAAAAATAACATGAAATTCATCCTCTGGACTAGAATACCGCCTTAAATCGATCCTTGCACCAGACCAACAAGTTTAAGTCTTGTCCTGGTTTTTCCTATTTGCTACGAAAACTTGTTATTTCAAGCCTTTTGTATTAATTAAAAAATATTTGAAAACGCAAATTACCGTCTGAAGACTGCTCTTTTTGGAAACAAAATTGAGTGAAATTTTTTTTTTTTTTAAAGCGAAATAGGTTAGTAATTCGAAACACTTTCACCTTAAATTTTATTGAAGTAAGGTATTACAAATCAGGTAGTAGTAAAGTTCGGTTATTGAAATATACTATGTATTCCATAAAAATTGGACGTGCCAATCGCTTTTTAAAAGCTCAAACATAACCAATCATGGGTTCGTAGAAAGTCCTTCCTTGTACTGGGTTCACTGTCACCGCGTCTGTTAAGCGTGTTGTTAGGCTTGACTTTGGTTCGAGCATATTTCTACTAGAAATAGTCTGCGTTTCACGTTTCATTGCATATTGCTGTATCACTACTGCGTTTTATTTTTCAGTTTCTCATGCTGCAAGAAACTTTAAGAAAGTTTTCGTTTATAGTTTTTAATGTATCTGAACTCCAGATGAAACCATCTAAGACATACAACGTCCAGCAGTGAAACTCTATCTAAAATAGAACCGGAAATGTATTAAAAGTCGATACAAAAATGCAATTCATTTCCATTTCCGTAGTAAATTGCTCACGAAAACTTCAACGTTTCAACTTCAAAGCAATGCAACTCCATTTATATAAGATTCCTTGGGTCTATGGAGCTATGGAACTGATAATTCATGGAACAAAAAAGTGAGTAAAAAACTTATCGCAAAGAAGGCATCTATCTAGGGATGCAAACTCTGTTTTTCGACGCGCCATCATCATTCCTCATGTGTCTCTTTACTGCAACAGGGATTTGGCGTTTCTATTTTATCACATTCACATTTTTTTATTTTTTAAGTTTCCTTTATATCCTATTTTTTATATACTTTCTCCTCTCGAGTGTTTTCCGTTGTTATTCTTCGTCTGTGTTTCATTTCTTTGTGTCGGAATACTTTATAGTACCGGCGTGCTAGATTCAGCGGGACTATGCTCGCGGATAGCGTGCAAAACTACTTCCAAAGAAAGGGGGTAAGTTTTCGCTGTCATGTGGTGGAATACTATTTTTTTTTCTTTATGTTTTAGCGAGTCCTTCGGATGAGATACTTTATGGTCGTATTGCAGTGTTTGAGTATCAGTTTGTTCATTGTTGGCTGCAGTATCAGAAGTTTTCCATTTCCCTTTGCAGATCTCAATAATGGAACTCTGCAATGAACACCCGTCGTAAATCTTTTTTTTACTCGAGGACAAGCTGCTACTTGAGGGCATGTAGTGGTAAATGTGCTTCAAGTTGGTGGTAAACATTAATTTTATTACTTAACGAAACATATGTACATACGGATACATAGTATTTTTTTTAAAGACATTAGAAAAAAAGTTCTGTCGTTAATAGATATCACATGAATGCATTTCGAAAATATGATTTTACAGCAGTTAAATGATCAATAGGTTTCCAACACTGCGAATGACTGCGAATTCATACAGAAACAGTTGCAAGCATCCAACTTACAACATTCTGAATGTGGTTTCTTGTGTTGCAGCGGCTGGTTCTATATGGCTGGTGTCACTTACTCTTAAAGGTAATTTTTAAGAGTTTAGTTTTTGATTGTAAAAAAACAGAAAAATTGCAAAATTGTATAATTTTTTTGTTTGAGTTAATAAATCAATGCTTGTCATTCACTTTTCAAAGATTATTTCATATTAATGGTGAACACAATTTCGTTTTTTGTGGTCCATCAGACGAGTCTAAATTTGAGTCACTTTTTCGAGTTTATATAATAACACGTGTAATGTTTTCTTGCAAGGCTATAATTGACGCTGTTTTATCACCATAGACAAGTCATTTGACGTTTCCCATAAAAATAATTCTAAAAGCGTTAAATCAGTAGGTAGTAAGCCCCGGATATCAGCTTGTTGCCCGAGGTCTCTGCTTTTATATATATGTCATTAAGTTAAATCAGAAAAATGTCTATTCTAGTTGGTTGCCTTATTATACACGAATTAATAAGGATATAATTATATGCTCTGAGACTCTGGAGCCCTTAGACATTGTCTCTCAAAATCCCGTATCTTTTCTATTATACTTGCTCCTGCGTTGAACTATACTAGACAGCCATATGTAAGTACAGGCGGGATGAGGGCTGTAGTATGTAGAAGATCACTCCTACCCTGGCTGCCATGAAACAGTTTTGTTATTGAGACAAAGGCCGATTTGGCTCTGGCCAGAGCAGCTTCTTTTTGTTAAAATACAGATACTGCTCTAGCCAGCCCACAATGTATGTTTCTATTTACAAGTGACTTGCCGTGTTGTCCCACAATACAGAGCTTTCTGTTATCCTCAGAGGCCACATAAATTGTGGTCTTGACAAAATAGTTTCGCACTTTTGGAAATTGATCTCTAACTTCTTATTATCACAATATAGCTGAATCTTATCGATCAAAAAGTTTGTGTTCCGGGGCAATAATTCCGCAGGACGATAGACAGCACTGCAGAATGCATTATCTCAGCTGTACTGACTGCTTTTATATTGCCTGATGTTTATTATCGGAAAAAATAAGCCAATAACCGAAATTTCGAAGTTCTGGTATGTCGATCGGCCTTAGTTCTTGCAAAAGTTGCGTTTTATTAGGTCTTAGAAAAAGATCTTCTTCGTGGTCAAGTAACACAATTTCAATTGCTGCAAATGGCGACGAATGGATAAATCGCGATGTTCATTTATACCCGTGGGTAGAGCAGCAATATTTTCGTCTGTACGTAGTCCAAGCATACGACTAGATTACCCTATGTCCAAAGAATTTTTCACAGAGTACGAATTTCAATAATAAAATTCATTTAGTTAAGACGTGTTTTACTCGACTATTCAAAGACAAGAAGCTTCAACATCAGAAGACATAACAGCTTTCTAAAAATCAGAGCCTCCAGATAGCGAGTGAACCATAACTATCGCTTGGTAAGCTCTAAAAGCAGTATCGAAGCTGCTATTTGAGCCTAAATTTTGACGAATATTAAATCCAGAAAATCGTTTTATCGATCTGATAAACCAACCGTGCATTTGAAGTATTATATAAAAAATGATGCATGATGTTTATTTATTTGAACAAAAAACTCGGTTAGACACAACTTATCGATCGCATGAAAAATAAGTGGATTTGTATTTAACCTAACGTAATTCCGTATAATGTTTAATTGCCTTTCATTCCTTACTCCTGTGCTCTGAAAACGTATATGTAGGCATTAACAAAGCCGATTCTAAAACAACGCTTATCTCTGACAACTTCTTCATTTAACGACCGTCGTTATATGACCCCATATGTTTGTTCTCTTACAATTAGACGTTAAACCAAAAATGAAATTCAAAATAGTGAAAACTATCAAAAGCCTAGAGTGGTAATAAACACTTTTGAATGTATTATTAGCGGAAGAGACATAAAAAACTACCTCAACTGTCATTAAAATGTGAGGTTTACTTTAAAACATATCACCCGGTCTATGGCCAAGTTGTATTCGAATCCAAATCCAGGATGTTATTTGAAGTGACAGCCAATAAAATAGGAATAACATTTGAAAGACATAACCTCAGCAACTGGATGGGTATCTCAAACAATACCGCTAACGCTTTTAATTGGGGGCTTATAAATATACCTCAAATTTTATGGCTACAAAAGCATAATAAAACCCAGGTATTTGCTCTCGAATCAGAATTTACTATTTTATTTACATAAAAACGTAATAAACCACGTATGGCCCAATTGTATTAAACAAAACAGCATTAATGAAATGACTATTTTGCGTCATGTTTGCCTAGCATCAAATAAACGCCAGGAGAAAACCCCCTTCAAGTCATCAATGTGGGAGATTTGACAAATCAAATAAATACAGTTTTAATATCACAAGGACATTTATTTATAAACCTTTGGTACACAAGGATAATTTAAATGAAATCATGATAGTTTGTTCTTAGATTGCTAATACAAAGAAAGAAAATTAATGCAATGAAAATAAATTTCGCGCTAAATCGCTTCTGCTGTCACAAGTATTTAGTTGTTCTTTGTTTGCAGTTCTTGGGAGCTTAAGACTCAGAAGCTCATTCTTATTTTTCCTTATTAGCTTTAACAGCCCGAATTTTGGTTTTCCAATGCGAATTTATTTCGGCACTGTAGTTTTGCTGATTTTATTTGTGTAGTTGTGATTACAGTGTCTTTGCCTCCGAGCACAGTTGACAGCACAGTCAAACGTCTGCACAGGAGATTTAGTCTCGTCAGAAGACTGCCCTTTTATCGGTGTAGTGGGTCGATCGTTCGTTCGGTATCGTTCTGTCCATTTGCTGTTTAACGGTGGCGTCCATTCGTTAAAGGTAAGAGTCGATCTCCTCGTTCGATGTTGGATTGAGCGAGTTCGAGAAGAGTGCTCTTTTCATTGTTCGGGAGAAGCGTGTCCAATGCGCCTTACTGTAGTTGTAAGAGTGCGTTTGAACATACTCCTCCAATTCCGCAATTTCGTTGGGAATCGTTACTACGGCACTAACTCCGCAGTGGTCACTGCCGTAAACGAATGTGTGAAGACAGTTTATTGACTGTCGGTCCATATCGGATACACGACACTTTTGTAGCCCCACCAATTGAACATAAAGTTCCCTCTGGAATTTGGTGAATGATCTCTCCGGACATGAGGAAAAAATTCTCCTCAAATTCCAGCCGTAAGTATTGAAATAGTGTCGCGAGTTCTGAGATAAAACAGATTTGTTGAGTAGCTTCAGTTGCATTGAATGCTACCGCGTACAACCTCTTCCCTCTAGCCTCTAGCACCTGGAATCTACGCACTTCACCAACGAACATAACCTTATAATGCAGAATTCTTCTTATAAATATAGCGACGCCACCAGCTCGACAGGAGTTGGGTTTAGTCTCTTCTCATAATATAGTATTGACTGTGCCCCTGAGAGAGCTTGGTTTTCTTACCAGAAAAACATCTGGACTTCGATCTTCTAATAACTTCAAGAGGACAGCTCTTCGCTTTATATTTATAAGCGAATTTACATTTTCTGAAAGGATTTCCGCTCGAACACTTAACGACTTGAGACGCGTTAGGCTTGGCTTTAAGATGCGATCCGCGTGTTACTAGATTTGTAATTGCAACTTACTTATTGTTCCTGGATAGAGAGCAATATAGTCAGAAGTTAAGCATCACCATCAGGTTACTGAGGAGCAACCTTCGGTGATTGTTGTACCATAATCCTCGGGCCTGCCGGTGTTTTTGGAACAGGCGGGCGTTTCACCTCCACCTTCTTCTGTCGAGCCACGTTTTCTTTCCTAAAACAACACCGATTATTCGCGGTGTGTGTTGAGTTACCACATAAATCCATTTAACAATTCGAAGCAGCGTGCCCGAACTTAATTTTGCGGTTGATTTTTTCCCAACTTATCCATTGATTATTTAAAACTATCTTATTTGTTGTTGGGATTAACCTGAACTAGTAAGTATGGTAATTTCCGATTTTCCTTTTGGCTTTTGCTGTAGTGAATGGCTTGACTCCTAAAAACTCAATATCATCACATTCCTTCAATTCAAGCTACTGGAGGAGCTCTTCTGGATCGGTGGACGTATCGAGACTTCGAAGAAGCATTGTCTGCTATCTCTCGCTTTTTGGGGTGAACGAACAAAATGGGGTCGTAGTCTTTTCTAATAATTTTTGATTGTTTCATGGCCTTCCATTGTGAAACAGTGTATAGCATGCCTGTCTTTGCTTATTCTCTTAATTATTAAATTTTCGCCCAGGGCCGACTAAAATATTTTGATCGTTTCCTTAAGCTCTATTTTATAGGTATTAATTGGGGCACTTTTGGTCTCGATGTCGTCTGCTGCAGGGAATGCTGCTGCTGCTTTTGTAACTGATGTGATTGTTGCTGTTCGAGCCCGTTTTCCCACTCCAGTCGGCAGTTTCTCTATCTAAGGGCGGTTTACTTGGTTTGGAATCCAGTCTCCGATGAAGACGACCGCGCTTTTGGTTCAGGCGATACCTATCCCTTTTCTACTTCAGTTTGGAGTGGCGACTGTTGTCGCCTACTCATGTTTTCAATGATTTTGTGAATTTATTCAATATTGTTTATCAATAAAGAATAAAATATTTACCTTGTGAATAATCAACCAAAGATCAACGGTACTGAATTTAAATGAGGATCATCAATTAAATACTTGGGGATTCATTTGGATAAGGAACTGAATTTCAATCAACAAATTTCAAATTAAACATTGCCACTAGAATGCTATACCCATTCATAAATCGAAAGTCGAAAATGTATGATGAAAATAAAAATCACCATCCATAAAGTAATGTTCCAAGTTTGGGGGAACTGTACCAAAATGCATATCCAAAGATTGCAAGTGTCGCAAAACAAGCTGCTTGAAATCATGCTAAATCTACTCCGGAACCACGCAACATCAGATCTTCATCGAAGAGGGAATGTTAAACTGATCTTCGAAGGAATCCTGAGACTTAAAAATACTTTTAGGATTCGCAGTGCATACGCAGCTAATATTTTGGTTAACCAATAAACTTGTTAAAAAAAAAGATTTTACGTTTCTTGTAAATTGTTCGCTGAATTTTAATAACTTATTTATTTAACTAAAGATGCATTGTAATTTTTTTATTAACACGTTTCTTTATTCTTATACATGTTTATTTATTTGTTTATTTATTTATTTTATTATTTATTAATTAATTTATTTATTGATTTATTTATTTATTCATTCATTTATTATTAATAACTTTATTATGAATTTATTTATTTATTTAATGATTCATTTATTTATAACAAATTTTGTTTGTTTACACGTTTATTTATTCTTTTACATATTTATTTATATAATATTTATCGATTTATTTATTTATTAATTCATTTATTTATGTATCCATTTTTTAATTTATTTTATTTTTGTTTTACTTTTGAATATTAAATTAAGCTATTTATTTTGTTCCTTCGTACTTGTACTTTTTCTATATTATTCTATTTTTAATTTTTTGTATGCGATTTTGTAACAGATTCACTTCGGAAAATTGTTTTTTTTTTCTTTTGTCTTTGAATTGAAGGTTTTCTGGTAGTTTCCTTCAGATTCATAATGTTATATCCCAAATTGATTATTTAATTAAAAACTTCAATTGTTTCAGTAGGAAGATGGATATTTTCAATTATCATATCTCTCTCTAAAATGTGCGAGAGCCAATCAGTTTTTGTAAAATTTTTGATACTATATCAAATTTATCTATCTAGCAAATCCAGAGTTCCGCAACACACCCACTGCACAGGCTAGCTTATAATGGGGTTGGTGACGAAAACACTAGTTTAAATAAGAACTTTACTTGTGCTCACTATGAAAGTCGAAACATGCCCAAAACCCGCGAGGTTTTGTGAACGACTGGAATGAGGAAATCAGGCCTTTGTAGCCGTGCATGTATGTTATTCCACACAATCTTCCAAATCCAAATCCAATCTCTGTACTTAATTTTTTTTACGTAAGCGAGATAAACTGTGTAATTTGCTCTATCTCGAGGCTTCTCTTACGTTGTCAATTGATTAACAGATCTCGCACCATTCATTTTCATTTCGATACTTTGTTTAAACGATATAACAGTGTACAACTTCCGTAGGCCTTCAAACCAAAGTCCAGAGGTTACAGAGGTTACAGAGGTTACAGAGGTTACAAACCACATATAAATGAATCTTCTTGGTCTTGCTTAATAGCAATTACTTTGACGGAATGTACTACCCGAAAACCTACATTGGCAGCATATATGTTAAAAAATTATTTGAAAAGTGTATTTTCAGTGGACAGAATATATTTATTTAGTACCAAGATATGCATGACGAAAAACGTGAAGTGCCTTCGATCTAACCCACATAAGGACTTCCTATCTCGAAACGTAGTAAGTTGTCAGAATTTCGAGTTCCGTCCATTGGACCCATTATAAGAACTTCCGAATGAAAAGCTATCCACTACAGAGCCGAGCCGAGTTTGCAGGGACTAATTTTTTATATCGTACACTCACTCCTGATTTGCAGCTAAACAAAATCTTTATTTTATAATAATCAGCCTATAATTGATACTTAAAAAATCCGTTTCAAGAAGGTCGGTAACCAAGTTGAACGCATAACTTGGGCTACTTTAAAATCGAATCGATTTTTAAGAAGGCTATTCATTTCATATTTGAAAATAATATGGGGTAGATCCATTAGTGATTGTATGCCAGGTTAGGTCCACTAAAAAAGTGATCCGGTGGCTGTCGGGCTGTGTGGTGCATGAAGAGGGATGCTAGATAGGTAGATAGGAGTAGCTGACATTACCTGAGGGAGGATATGCCTCCCATTGAGGTCCATTCTGCTGTCACAAAATTCATTCACCCAGACTTATCGTTGACCTCCTTATTTCATTCCTTTGTTTTTGTTGCATAAATTCTATAACTAGTTGGTGGTTACCAGAAATTTTAGAAAGTCCTTGGTATAAATGTTCAAAATATCTACCCATTCAGGGCATGCAGGTACCGAGGTAGTGTAGTACACTTTCCTTCTCCTCCTCCTTATCTCTAAGGCTTCAACAGAAATCATTGTAGGATGTTCCACGTCTTCTGGCTTGATTCTTAATTAGGCAATTGTTGTTACACCCAATAGCTTGCTAAAACACTTCCTATCTAGTTCAAGGAGTGTTCTATTTTTCGCTGGATCTAGTGCAGGCCAAATAGCTTTCGAAGCTCCGCAGTAGTCCAGTTCCGCCCATCTTCGATTGGTGATGTTCATGGCGTTTTCCAGTAGCAAAGCTTTTACTGCTTTCAATGGCGGGAGAGTTGTATCCTGATTATGTGCCAGTGGAAGTTGGTTTCTTACAAATTCATCGGCTCTTTCGTTGGGCATAGTGTAAGGTTGCATCTGTCCGCTAACTCCCTAAGAGATGGGCGACAGAGTTTTAACATCTTCGAGTTGATAGATAGAGCCTTTGTAGCTGCCTAACTATCTATGTAAATAACAATTTAACTACCTTTATTGATAGACGGAGGACTGCCTCTTGAATAGCTGCTGTTTTTGCCTGTGAAATACTGCAGTGGTACTGCTCAGGCACCCTCGCGTATACACCGGATCCTGTACCTTCCTCCGACTTGGAACCGTCAGTGTATACTTCCATGGCATTAGATATACTTTATTTAAAAGTCCTTAAAAATAACACCTTTTGAGTCTGATAGTCTGATTTTGTTATAATCTTCGAGTTTTGAAGTAAATCCATGTGCCCTTTGATGTGAGCTTTCCCATTTCCCATTGGTTACACCCTCTCAGCCTTATGTCTGGATACGAAGCAGTACGCTTCCCGTATATGTCCATTGGTGAAGGTAAATCAAACTAGGCATAAGCCTTAAACGACTACACAGCCTTTCAATACTCCTCCTAATCCTTCTGCTTTAAAAAGAAATCATAAGGCTTATTCTTATCCATTGACGGCGGTTAAATTGCAACATGCTATTTCTGAAAACGAATGCAAACCACAAAATTGATTCATACGAAATTGGCTTAGTGTTCCAAGCCGAGGTGAACTCATGTCGTCTTCTCATTTGTGTAAAATCGTATGGTACAAAATCATTCAGTTCATGTTACATTTTTAAGAATTATGCGGACTGTTTGTTTTCCAGATCTCGCAAATTTTCAGGACCTTCAAGTACTTAAGCTACAAAAACCCTATTCGACCCTTGCATTTTAATTCCGGACATTATTGTTTTATTTTTTTCACTTCACACAGCGGGACGCTTCTACAATATTTTCATGTTAGAAGGACCCCCAACAGAGACTTCTATTTATTTATCAGCGTCCCCGGTTACAGGGTATACCAACGAGTGATATATTAATTCCGCATATAGAGCAAAGGACATGTCTGACTTAATCCTAGACCAGCGCCCAAGTAAATGGAATTAGAGGAAAAAAGTAAAAGAAAAAAAATGAATGAAAACAAAGGAATTCCCAACGGGGTGGCATTGTCGCATGAATGGCCCTCAGAAAGTGTCCTCATCATTCGAGGCATGGAAAGTTTTCATCCAAGTCCGAGAAAAAGATGGCCAGTTTGGTGCTTGTCTTACATGTGTGATTATGGAGCCCCAAAGGGAAGGTGGATGTGAAAAGAACGTTAGCAGAATTTTAAATTTACCCACTCCAGGATAACGTCTAATTGAATGTTACAGGTGGCGTTCACTGGAGTTTAAGTGTTGAGAAAAGTGGAAAGTTTTCCTCTG
>OY743225.1:64895599-65054620 GCA_963555765.1 Orthonevra nobilis
GGTCCCAGTAGTCGGGTTCCATTATTTTTAGAAAGATGTCTGTGTGTGTGTGTGAACCTACGTACGTTTGTGCGGATTCTTTCGTACAGCCTAACTCGAGAACAAATCAGGCTATCGAATCCCAGATGGTCTCATTCGAAGCGTGTGTGCACAAAGATCACTTGAAAAGCTTTTGGTTAAATTTGACAAAGTGATTTAAACTAAAAAACTGTCAAACAAAAGGGACAGTTTCATTTCTTAGATTAAAATCAATTTAATTTTCCAATAAAAAAAGTTCAAAATCAATTAAATTTTTCACTTTCTTATTTGATAAAAATATGCATAGATATATACTCTGCCGTTTTTAGGTTTTCGGACAAATTCATAGAAATTTTAGTTTGATCTATCTTAATTTCAAAAGTTTCATCAACATTTTGTTTATTTAGCCAATTGACTAAATTAAGTTAGTTATAAATGATAAAAATTAACTTACAGACTAAAACAGTATTATTAAGTTAAGTCACTTTCAAGGTAGACTTTGACAGGATCCACGAACTATATCTAAATTTGTCATCCCTGCCAAGCTCGTCCTTTTGTTCAGGATAAAGATGGAAATCTCAAGCTGATCCATTATGTTCAGCTAAGACGTCACTTACCCATTTGATGTCAAACAACGTTTTAGACAAGGTGATGCACTGTCATGCGATTTCTTCAACATCATACTTGGGACAATAGTACAAAAGAACCTTGTCAACGCCAGAAGGCAAAAAGAGGCATATGCTATCATAAAGAAAGACCAAACCCTGATCAGAACATAACATCTATAACTTTGAGGTAGTTGGGGCTTAGTCTATCTTGGCTCCGCTAAAACTAGCGCTGAGATCAAATGAAGAATACCTCTTGAAAATCGCTCTTTCTTTGGGCTAAGAAAACAATTGAGTAAAGTCCTCTCCCGAAGAACTAAAGTATCGCTTTATAAGACCCTCAACATCCCCATCCTGATACATGGTGCAGGGGCATGTACATTTTCAAAAACAGATGAAGGCGCCTTAGGTTGTTTCGAGAGAAAAGTGTCATAAATATTTTCTATATTAAATTCACAATTTTTTTTAAATGATTACATAATATATACATACTTATTCTTTCGGGCCGCTTAAATTAAATATGTATCTTATTTTTTTTGCAATGCATTTGTCTGTGGAATGAATGATGTTTTCAAAACATTAATAAAATTTGTTGGTGGTAGCAAATAAAATAGCACCTACATTTTTTTTATCTTAAGATGGGAAGTTGATGGTATGGGCAGGCCTACTCGACCCAAACCAATTTTTTTCTGTTAAGTTTTCTCTTTGGCGATATCACAGTTAAAGCTCCATTAAAGATGTCGCTTTGAATGAAATTTACTCTTCGACCTCACTCCACATCCACCGAAACTGATCTTCTTCGATGGTAAAGGAAAGAGATCACTGCTGATTCTTATCTGTATGGCATTATTTAAGTTTGTTTGATTGTTCTTACATTGACGGCGTTCATTGAAGATTTGTACAGCATTGAGGTCGGGCAGGAAACGTTTTGCTGACTGTATTCAAGGACCAGTTTAAATACACAACAAAAAATTAAATGGAGTCCAGTGTTATACACACGTACAGAAGAATTATTTATTTAAAGAAGGTTTATGAAAACGTCCTGCAACGAACAACTTTTCTAGTCCTGCGACTTCGTCCACGTAAGTTTCGTGTTAGTATAAATTGTTTAGAACTGAATCAGGTTTACTCACCACCCTGTGACACTAGAGCGACTAGATTGTCCAAAAAAATGTTACAGAATTTCCCGCCTATTTATGATTACCTTGATGAAATGAAATTAATTTAAATATGTTTTTTACTGCTATTTTAATAACATGTGTGTATTCCTTGACATAATTATATAATTTTTATTAAAGCTTTTCAGTTCTTAGACTTTTTTTTTTAAAAAGCTAGTAACTACCTCTGACTGTAATATAATATTCGCAAGAAATTTCCGCATTTTCAACGACTTTACTAAAATAATTGGTTGCCATGAAATACCCATTCGTACAAACTTACAAACATACCCTATTTATAATATTATATAACGTAATAATAATTCTGAGGTAAAAATAAAAGCAACTTGATTTCGACGAAAGAAAGAATTAACTTGTGCATCCGTATAGGTCCAAGAAGTAAATAAAGTGCGTTTTTGTTAAACAAGGTGATTTGCATACGATGCGATAAATGAGTAAACCGAGTTTATATAGGGTGATTTTTTAGCTATTTTCTTTTTGGCAACACTGGCACACAGCTGACGCACGTTTCGTGTTTTGTTTCACTGTCAAACATCTTCAGTTTGGTCTATAATTTAACCATGAATCCTCTTACAAACAAACAGCGCTTGCAAATTATTGAATTTTATTATCAAAATGCGTGCTCTGTTAAGAAAGTTCATCAAGCGCTTTTTACCGAAAAATTGTGTTCAGCGACGAAGCTCATTTTTGGCTCAATGGGTACGTAAATAAGCAGAATTGTCGATTTTGGAGTGAATATCAGCCAGAAGCATTGCAAGAGCTACCAATGCATCCACAAAAAGTCACAGTTTGGTGCGGCTTATGGGCTGGTGGCATCATTGAACCGTACTTCTTCAAAGATGATGCGAATCGTAACGTACCTGTGAATGGTGAGCGCTACCGTGAGATGATATCCTTTTTTTTTTGCCCAAAATGCAAGAGCTTGACTTGCATGACATGTGGTTTCAACAAGACGGTGCCACATGCCACACAGCACGCGCAACAATGGAATTATTGAGTGGCGAGTTCGGTGAACATTTTATTTCACGTTCGGGACCGGTCAATTGGCCGCCTAGATCTTTAGACTATTTTTTGTGGGGCTATATTAAAGCTCATGTCTATACAGACAAGCCCGCTTCAATTGACGCATTGAAGACAATATTGAAGCATTTATTCGGAAGATACCGGCCGAAATGTTGGAAAGAGTATGCCAAAATTGGACGAAGAGGATGGACCATTTGAGGCGCAGTCAAGGTCAACATTTGCATGAAATAATCTTCAAGCATTAAATTATATGGACTGTACTATCGATTCAAATAAAGATTTCATGCATTTTTCTGAATTCTATGTTTTTTTTTGAAAAACTTTCCTATAGATTTTAAAAAATCATCCTTTATAAGGTCAAGGGGGGCAACTTTTCCGTTCAGTTAGGAAGTGTAAAGTTTCTGAAAATTGACTTAAAATGAAAAACCAAAAAATGATTTTTTGCAAGTTTAAGTGAATGATTTTTGAGGAATTAAATTTGAAATCGAGGCTGGGTTTTTTAAAAATTATGCATTTTTAAGTGCATCTTTTTGTTTCAATATTCATTGCGTTTTAATTTCTTCGTCATATCCAAAATGACTTAGTTTGTACGTGTTGAAACCATTAAAAAATGGGTTGTAATATTTAAACATAAAAAAAACAAAATACATCTTTAATTTAAACACAAGTTAATGTGCCATTGTAGTACAAATTCAAACCGCCAGAAATTATTCACGGATCTTCAAAGTTAATGCAAAACAAAAATACAACATTTTTCACAAAGTTTTACTAAATAAACTTTGAGTGTTACTGTTAATAAAAGTGATTTAAATTTTTATTCTATAATAAATTTTTCTGAAGGCAGAGATCCGTACATGCCTTTATGGCTGCAGATAAATTTGTAGCTGTACAATTCACATCTAATTGGACTCCAATAACTTCAATGCGTTGTTTTAGTTTTTTCAAAGGTGATATTTCCACTTCGTTAGTTAGTTCTTCATTTATACCAAATCATCGAAACCCGAAGGAGTTAAATATCCTCCGATCCATCAGTCATTGAAATGTTTATCCAGCCTTACTTACAACCAGGTTGAAGTGTGATGCAGCCCCTTAGAGATAATATATTATAGTATCTGCCATAGCCAAACCGAAGCTGTTTTAAAAAATCCGGCAAAAAGGTTCACAAGAGATATCTCCACTTCAAATACTACTCAAGAAAAGTGATCCAATTACTGTTTGTCCCGGAATGCCAAGTCAAACATTGCATC
Organism: Orthonevra nobilis; assembly: GCA_963555765.1. Taxonomy (NCBI): domain Eukaryota; kingdom Metazoa; phylum Arthropoda; class Insecta; order Diptera; family Syrphidae; genus Orthonevra; species Orthonevra nobilis. The sequence goes on from OY743225.1 coordinate 64,899,671, forward strand.
TACAGCCATGCGGAGTTTTTTAACATGTGAATTACTGTTACTCCAGTTATGCATTTTCTGGAATTTTGTTCCTAAATCTTTGGTAATCTGCGCTTCATCAGTCCAGACTATACTTCTAAAGTTCTCTTTCACTCCACAGCAATAAATTCCATAAAATTTTGTCAATAGCATATTATTCATGTGTACTCTTTCACTGGGGTAAAGTGATGCTGGTGAAGGTAATCGGTGCTAATCTAAACTCTACTCTGGGCTACTCGAAGCTCATTTGAAATCAAATACTAAACGGGGGGATATGGAACCCCGTCCCAATCGATTTTTTTCTTGTCCTGACTTAACCTACTTGCAAATCACCCTGTAAAAACTAGTATAAGCGAATTTGACTTAATACTAATTAAGTTAGGCAGCATAAATCAATAAAAATGCATTTAAACTGACTGCGATGGAGTTTGAGGACAAACTGTTTTTTTTTTTATTTTATCACTATTTTATTTTTCTCAACAAATTGGACTTTTGTTAATGCCGGAAATGTCCATATTAAGGTCAAATTACCAGCTTTTAACTGTCAGTTTCCTCATACAAAAATTCGCTTCTACCCTATTTATTGTTCGGTTTCCTATTGTCCTTCATATACTGCTGGATGCTGCCATGGTGGCTTTGTTCCTTCCAATATGCCTGCCTAACATGAACCGGAGACATCCAATATGAGTACGAATGGGGCTAAAAATCGCTCATTATACGCCTTTTACGTGACCCGAAACGTTGACCATGTCTGCACATTCTTCACGTCCTTAACAACGGAAATAAAAGGAACAAAAATATCAAGAACAATCTGACCTGGACATCCTCTGCGAAACAAGGGTAATCATGGAAATTTAATGTAAAGACCAACTGCATTCGCAACCGGTTCTTCAATGGGATCATCTTCGTTGTTCTGAAATTTCTCTTGTTCGCCGATTAAATTGCTTGAGACGGCTTTGCCGGGAATTTCTGGAATACCCCTTTCGACTTTTTAATTATTTAGTTGTGCCTGTTTAAAGTCTCCAGCTCACCGAATAACCAAGCAGATTAAAGGACATGAAGATATCGTCTTTACCATTTTTGTCTTTTTGAAGTTTTTGATCATATTTTAAATTAATTTAACTCTTGCGTGTGCTCGTTGATCTGTTGCATGCTTTAGTCCGGCGAACGATTTTGTAGAACGAAACTTTAGATCTATGGTAAATAGTGTCGAGAATATTGGTCTCCATCAAATAATGAGTTCAATTTTGATAATCAACTTACTCCTACGAGAGAAGTTCCAAAAGAACCCAACCAAACAAATAAAAAAAAATGTTGTTTCTCTTTTGAACTATTCTTTGCCATAACCAATAGCTTCGATATCCGCTAATAGTGAGAAAATCGATCTCCCTACAATAGTCATTAATTGAAGGCTTTACTCGCTTAATCTTTGCCCATTGAATTTTTTTTTCTAGTTCGGAAACAGAATAATCCGAGTGGGCTAAATCGGTCAACTCAGACTTGTACGTCCCCCTTCAGAGTTCGCAAAACATTCTTTTTTAAGTCAGAAACGTATGCCTTCAATTTTGACCAATCATGGAATCAAGTAATAATTTTTAAATTTTAATTTACGTTACTATTTTTAATTATTCTTCCGTTCGCAATTCTGTTGAAAGGAGTTTCTTAGAATTTCTTTTCCGATGGATTCTTGCTTTGAAATCTGAAAAACATAGATGATATTTATGAATTTGGTTCCAGGAATAGCAGTGTGACTAAAATCGTATTAAATGTTTTTCGTAAGAGACGGAAAGTTCTTCGAATTTGTCACATCAATGCCAAGAGCCTTATGACTAAAATGAATGAATTTAATGAGTAATCTGTGTATCAGAAACATGGTTTTGACCCCCACGTACTTGACAGTATATACTCTGCATATAAACTCTTTAAGGATGACCGGTTTAGTAATACTGGTGGAATTGCAGCCATATTCTTTCGTAATTGCATTACTACTAAATTGGTACTTGTTTCACATAAACAAAGTCCGATTGAATTAGTGTTTGTGGAACTCAATGCCGAAAAGTGCTCGGTTGTATGTGTATATAGACCGAATAGGCGCGTTAACCCATTTTACTACCCAGACACTGCTTCATTTAATCCTCGTAAGCTGCTCGGAGAAAGTAACTTTCTATAATCAGATGCCGGTTCCAGCCTTCTCAAAGCATGATCTTGTCCTTACAACGTACGGTATTCAGTATGATATTCACCCACAATCTTTCAACTTTTGGCCATCAATTACGAAAGTCTTGCATGCATGTCTAGAGACTTTGCCATTGTAACTTATATTCCTTATGCCTTCTCCTTAAGATCAAGTTGATTTTCTTCAGCATAATATAATATATCTTTACAAAAACTGTAAGAAATAAAATTGTCCTTGGCTATCAGAAATGAAAATTAATATGATTAGTTGGAAACGGTTTAGATAAGATCCTTCCATGAATTTTTTAGAGCACTCGGAAATTCAGTAGCCAATTTAATCAAACGTGAAAAACGAAGATACTTTTCAAGAAAGTTTAGTACCAATCTTCCAAATAAAAAGCTCTGGAAGAATATTAGGGAGTCGTGCACTGGAAAGACGATTGATGACTCTTAACATACAGGCGTCGATGAGTTTTATGCGAATTTCGTTCATATCTCATCATCAGTTGCGACTCCATTGGTTGCTCCACGAACAAATCTTATTTTAGTAGAAAATCCGCTCTACGTTCATAGATGCGAGAAACCGGATGTCCTTAAAACTATTCTTAGTATAAAATCGAACGCTATGGGATGTGACCAAGTGCATCCTAAGGTTTTTTAAAATTATAATTCTTGAGATATTACCATTCCTTACGCATGTTTATAATTCTATTTTCTTGATCTCCAAATTCCCGTACCAATGGAAGAATGCTAAAGTCATTCCCATAGCGCAAAAAATATGTCTCCGTTGGCTCCAATAGAATATAAGCCTTTTGGGATTCTACTTTTTTGGCAAAAGTTTTTGAGACTAGTTTTCTGGAAAATCTCAACTCATTTATGTCAGAATAAAATTTTATATTCTGTTATAACTCTTTCGGATTTCTCTAAGGCTTTTGACACTGTTAACCATGACTGTCTGAAAAGTAAGCTTTTGACTCAATTTGGCTTCTCATATTCTGCAGCTGCTTTGATAAGCTGAAATATCGTAAACAGAGATGAGTTTGTATACAACAATGGTAAAATATCATCTGCATTATTTCTTACTAGAGGAGTTCCGCAAGGATCTACTCTTGGGCCGATATTGTTCTCAATGTACATAAACGAGTTGCCAACTGTTACTAAGCACTGTAGTGAACATTTATTTGCTGATGATGTACAATTGTATTTTGCAGCTCCAAATAATAAAGTCAGCTTAGCTTTTGAGTATGTTAATATTGATCCTCGACAAATTAATAAATGGGCAGTTCAGAACAGTTTAGCTTTGAATCCAGTAATGTAATTTACAAAAACAAAGTCGGCACTTCACTCTTTAATAATATTTATCTCGATTCCACCCCGCAGATGTACGTAGACAAGGCTACAAATTTGCTCTTATACAATATATTGCAAATATACGCTTATCTTCGTACATCGCACCATTTTCGGTCGTTCACGCCTATAATGACCAGGGTAATGTTAGTAAAGGCGCTCATTATGCCAATTATCTTATATGGTTGCGAGTTTTTTACTATACGTGATTCTGTTGTCAATCGCAGACTCAATGTAGCTTTTAAGAGTGCAGTTCGATACGCTTATGGCCTGAAAAAATGCGATCATGTTTCTTCTTATGGATTTAAAATATTAAATTGTTCCCTGGATAATTACATCAAATTTAGATCAATTCTGTTTCTTCACAAACTCATGAAGTCAAAAGAACCTTTGTATCTGTATGAAAAAAGAACTTCACTACTTCTTCACGGGTTATAGGATTCGTTCTTTAGCGCTGTTTGTCGACTTCTTCTAAAAATCAGTTCTTTTCCAGCACTGTGAAGGCCTGGAATCAGTTACCAATTCATATTAAAAGAAGCTCTGGTAAAGGAAATTTTCGGGAGATTCTATTTGTACATTTTGCGGAAGTAGACTTATGCCGTTTTTTTCTTATTTTAATTTAATAACATTAATTTTCTTTTCTTCAGTTATTTAGTAAAATAAAGACCTTCTTTGTCTTTTCCGTATGCTTATTATCTTAAGTATGTACGAAATATCTTTAACATTGCATCGAACCATCGCTTAATAATAAGGAATATTTTTTTGCTGCGCTTGTTAAATATTAAATTTATAAATAAATAAATAAAAGTGACTTGATGAGACTTGAGGTCCGCTGTGAATGGACGTCAAATCAGTTGAATTAAAAGCAAATAAGTTGAATTTACAGACTTCATTCGAATGAAGTTTAATTCATTTATGAGTTCAATGGTTATGAGTTCAATTCACTGCAGAATTCAATTTTTAATTGCTTGAATTGATTTACGAAAATGTTTTCAATTGTCTCTTTAATTTGCATTTTTTTTTTAATTTACAGCTATTAATTCATTGAATAAAAATCAAAAAGTTCAATCGCTTGAATGCTTTCCCAAAAGAATGCATTCATTTACAATTCTGACTTTGATATTGGTTGAACTACGGTCTTTCTAAGGACAGTACCTTTTTTCCATTTTTACAGGCTTCCTGAAAGAATTAAATTTTGGAAGTTACTTCGAACTTTAATGATAAAAGGTTGAGATTTCCTAAATAAGTAATTCTTATTAGAGAACCGAAAAAATGGTTTTCCCAGTTTTTCAGTGCTGAGTAAACTCTGAGTTAATTTTCCTCGGTGTTAAGCCCGAGTTAACTCCAGATACGTGTTTTTCAGTAAAGAGTTAACTCAGCTAATTTGGTGAGTTAACTCCGGCTTAAATGAACAGATGTTTTTTTACAGTTACTGAAAAAGCAAGCGAAGAGATTGATTTCATTCCTTTTTGTGTGAACATTTTGTCAAAGATCAAAAAGGAAATGCATATATTTGCTCTGAATTCAGACTCTGATTAAATGACAATTGACAATGCTTGTTTACATTTTTTGCGACAATTGGTGCAACATCTGAACTTGTATCCGTCCTTGGTTGCGTAAATTTTTGGCCAGTGTTGAACCTTTCCTTAGAGCTGAATGGTAACTTATATCAGTCCATGAAAAAACTTCCTGGAAAACAAAGCGGAAATGATTTGTTTTTCATTGAATAGCAGGTCAACATTTGCGGGTTCTTTGAGTACATTTTATTACTTTGGAAATTGTATGAACATTAAAAGTTGTGAATGAATTAATTCGTTTTTATTTCATTCTTGAATTCTCCTGTTTTATCAAGTAACAATTCATCTGTCAGAATATACATATATCGACTGTTTTTTGACTACTCGATCGATAACATGGTGCACTTTACCCTGCAGTGAAAAAACTGCTACATGGGTTAACTCGGGATTAATTTTATTTCGGAGTTAGATAACACTGAGCCTAAGAGCTCCAACGTTATGTGATTTGATGAGCTCTACTCAATAAATGATGTTCAGGCACTTTGGTGTCCTTGCAGTGGAATTTCATATAGTACTGCGGCTTCGCAGAAACAACAATAGAAAAATCAGCCAATGCTGGACTTCAGCCCGCCAAAAAGACGGTAGAATTTTCACAAACGCAAAATCATGGAAAAGATCAAAGTAGATACTTACCGCATTCTCATAGTTTTTAAATATGCAAAGGACAAGGAAATTTCAGTGGAAGCATCAAATCTCCTATTTCGAACAAATCGTGCTTCAGGAAAGTTTTGCCTCTTCCTCTTTATAGAGTCGAATATTCGAATATAAGCAAGACGCTTAACTGTCTTGGGTTTTGTTGACTTTAAGATGATACAAAGTCTGCTTCGTGTATGATCTTGAATTAAGGAAAAGGTTCAATCGTGAACTCAACGAGCCTTATAAACTTTTGAATCTGTTGCGGAAGGAACAAATCGTGTTCAAAGGACATCAATCCTCTAGATTAAGAAGTCTTCAAATCCCAACCATCAATTTCATGAAAATAGTGTAAAGAACGAACCGTCGTTGGTTCAAAATGGTCAAGTAATACTAAATGCTCGGAATCTGATTTTTCCGAATGGAAGCATCTTGCCCTAACCAGAAGTATAGCAATCGGCTTCAAGTCGATGGATAATCTGAGTAAGGAAGTCTCTTATGTAGAAGTAGAGCTTGCCAATATTTGGTAATTAAGGATGAGCTAATTCCTTCATTTGGTAATTTGACTAGTGAGCAAGCGAAAAGCGGAGTCAATGGTTAGATTGCTGACAGACGTCAGTAGTTTCTATTCTCCATCCAATTTGTAGGGTTTTTTAGTTGTGGATGTCATTATTGTTGTCTTTTAAGTCTCCTGCGTATTTTTCGAGCGCAATCTATACTCTTTTACGTTAAGACAGATTGATTTTCATTTATAAACATATGTCGTCAAAAGCAGACCTCTTTTAATGCAACTCCAAATCGAATGAAACTCCTGATTCCTCATTTAACAAAAAGTCTCGTCAACACCAAATAAACAAACTGCAAAATTAGTGTTTTTGTTTTTACGTGCAACCTAGATTTTTAATTGGACCCTAGATGGAGTTCATGCAGCTATACGAGTACACGGATTACCGCCCTTTCGTTCATATCCTTTATCGTTGCGCTGAGAGCCCCAATATAATTGGCATGGATTGTTATACGCCTAGACCGCCCATTTGCAGTCCCTTAATGAAATGTAATGCGTGTCACGTGCTGCATGCATGAAACAGCAAACGCAAATAACACATGTTTCTCTCCGTATCCAACTGTTTGACAGGCATAACGAACGAAGGAGTGTTTGCCCATACTTTCGTAGAAGAACACTGTTCCTTTGGCACGGGTTGTTATCGTGTCTTCCAACAAAGAGCCTGAGCCAAATTTTCCAACACTTGCGCTATGCAATGAAAGCAAACCTTTCAGCAGATTTCTTCCCGTCTGCTCAAGTGTTTACATTTGCACATAAGTGGTGCGCTGGGCCTGATTAGCTTAATACAAACGGAAGTAGATGAACTGTTTCTGGTCCTATCTGTGATGAGAAGTTAAGAAGTTATTGTCCCATACTCTAAGACAAACGGTATGTTAATCGTTTGAGCTAGAAAAGTAGAAGCAAATGTAAACACACCCAAGTTTCTACTTTACTCAACAGTAAATGACAAAAGGATGCCATTATGTATCCACTTTAGCAGTCAGTGCTCATAGAGACAACATCATTACCGCTGTAATCATATGTGTCATTCGAGTCCATCCAGGAAGCACAGTGATTAAGGAATCATTATGAAGCATCATATCTAGAGAAAAGAAGTAGGAAGTGGACATTTTATCAAATTACGCGTAGAGAAGATGCCAAAAGGACTGCTTGTTTAGGCGGAAGCAATACAAAAATAAGTAGGGAATCGAAAAGAATTTCGGTTTTGTTTTATGTTAAGTTCTTCAGTAGGCCTCACAGCCCTCGCTCTGAAGGATTTCAGTATTCTTGCATTTCATTCCTTGAAGTCGCAGTTTTTAGGTATTTTTTTTTTTTTAATTTATCGAAAAGCTTACAAGTTTTTCAAAAAATTTTATTACGAATTTCGAGCAATGAAAAGGCTTCAAGTCAAAAGAGTGCAAATTCTTAGACTGCTTGAATTCATTGAAGTCTTTTTGAAGTCATTTTAACTTGAGTTTGATTTTGTTTCAATCTTTATGTTTTGAAGTCTCTTGACTGATAAGGAGCTTTGTTTGAGCACTTACTCTTGAACATATCTTCAACCGTAAAGAAGGTAGAGTTTTGTAAAAATTATTATAAGGCCTAGAAGAAGTTAAAGTATTCAAAATATTAAAAGGGAAATACAGTGTGGTGCAAAATAATAAGAACACACGTTGCTTCCCAAATCTTTCAATTTTACAATTGTTGGATTACAAAAACAAAACAATTTCTTGTGTTCTGATTTTTTTTTCAAATTTTCCTTCAACTATATTGAATCCAGTGATCTGGAGACTTTTGTAGCAGACGGTGGTTTTTGCTCTGTTCAAAATAATAAGAACAGTAACAATCTCGGATAATTTATAATTACTAAGGCATTCATTTAAATTTTTTTATAAGTATGTATAACAAATGGATATTGGAGATCAATTAACAATCGAAGAAATGATTATTCTAGAAAAGGATGGGTCTTAAGGGGGGAAATCACAGTAAAATTTTCAAAATTCGCTTAAAAGGTGCTTCAGGGTCTTAAAAATAATATACCAAATGATGGAAAATGGCAAAAGTGTTCGAGCGACCAAATTTTTCACTCTGCGGTAACGCCTCTCCGGTATGCTCATATATTTTCATATGGTTTCTCAGTACTTAAAACTTTAAACGCGTTTTTCTCGAAACCACTTTTTTGAGCTCGCCGAAGACATAACTCGTGTAAATCTTTACCGATTGACTTGAAATTTTGACAGTAGCTTCGAAATATCTTTCTCCAAGGAGCTACATAGGATTTTTTATTATTTTACATGGCTTAATTTTTTATCGACGAATTTATGGCGTTTTTTTTTTTGTTAAAAGTTTAACTTTATTTACAAACATGCACCATTTTGTATAAAATCAATATATCGAAAAAATCCTACGTAGCTCGCTAGCTGTTGTTATATGAACACTACAAAATTTTGGTGTGATCTTCCAGGTCAAAAATTAAGGAGTCTATGTCTTCGGCCATCGACACTTTTTCAAAAATAGGCGCCTTTGGGCATATGCTGCGCAGCCACCATTTTTAAATATTTTTATTGAAAAAAATTACATTTTGTACTATTTTAGTATTGCTATAAAACCTACAAACCTACTTTACAGATTTTCGATTGATACTTTTATTCAGCCAAAAATGATTCCCGAAAATATGCCTATTTTTTTGTGTGCTACTGTGATTTCCCCCCTTAACAAACTCGGAATGGTGGTAAATGCCTTATAAAAACAGAAAACAAAAGAAAAACGTGATCGAAAACGCAAGACAACGACAAAAATGGATTTAAACAGTGTTCGGTGCGGTAAGAAGAATACGTTTATGAATCCAGTGCAAATCAGAACGGAACTAAATCTTCATATAGATAGTTCCGTGATCCGATAAAAGACTTATAGAGCATAATTTAAAAGCCTATCTTCCAAAGAAATGTCCTCACTTATCGCAAAAGAATATCATTGAAAAACCAAATATTATTAGTCTTATCTTCCTTCAAAAAATAATTCAGTGTCTTCTGGAACTTCGTTTGAAATTCCCCTGAAATCGTTCCCTTTTGTCCAGCTTCTTGTTTTCAGGGAGGTTGTGGTCTCCTTGCAAGTTTTTCACGACTTCCCTTCAAGTCTCTTCTCCTTAATTGGTGATGGAGAAGAAATTTCGGCTATTGCAGTCCTTCAAAATCGCAGTTCCTTTCAAACTGAATGGCTTTCAAAATTGAATTTTGAACATTAATAGAGACCGAATGTCAGAGAAAACGGATTGCATCCTGTAAGTATGACTGTTTAGACCAAACCTTCTTTCGTCCGCTGTAGTGTCGTTTATGTAGGTGACATACGTTATGAAGATAAACTTCTTTACTACCTCGAAATTGAAGCCATCACTCGTTACGTTTTGGCCGAGTTTATGTTCGATGGATCTATTTTTGGTTGACAGCATATTTGTATTTTGTCTTGTCCTCATTGATTCTAAGACCAATCGCCGTGAATGCTTCCACGCTTCTTCTTCTGTATATTCCAGACACTGGGTGGACTTGAAAAAAAAATGTTAGCCGGTCTAACTATCCGTTCCAAGACAAGATCGAAGAAGTCACATGACAATGGATTTACTTGCCGAGATCCGTTGACTGTTGGGAATGTTCGGAGGTTTTTTAGTCAAAATCGCATGGTGTATTTTCGTGCGTTGTACACCATAATGATCAGTATAACATATGGCTTGCTTTATAGCTTCCAGCAGCAAGTTGATACAAAATTTGCCACAATTTGATTCATTTGTGTCTGAAAATGTTTAAGGAATACTCAAGTCCTCATTCCTGAAAAATCACAGCGATAATTGAGCTTGAAATAAATATTCCACGTACATACAAGTGAAGTTGGTAAAAAAGACAGAAAAGAAAGAGAAAAGGAGCCAAAATACTACTGTGTCCAAAAAATAAGGTGACATATGAATTTAAACTGCGCGCGTCGAAGGATTTGGAAATTTTTATTTCTTTTTAGGTTGGTAGTACTGTCAGTGACATCTATGTGAAATTTCATGTCAAAATATATTCATAGTGTTTGAGATACGCGTCGTTTTGTGAGCTGCTAAAAGTGAGTTTTTCGTTTTTTGCGATGTCGAAATTTATTGAGCAAAGAATTTGCAGAAAGATTTGGTGTTGAAAAACCATCGATTAACGATAAGAGACCTTGCTGATGAAGTTGGCTTATCGAAAGGCTCAGTCAAAATCATTTTGAACGATGCTTTGGGCCTCAAGCGCGTCAAATCTCGACTGGTACCGAAAATATTGAATTTTTTGGAAAAAAGGCGTCGCGTTGAAGTGTGTGAAACAATGCTTTCCGACTACCAGGATGTAATGAAACGCATTATAACTGGCGATGAGACTTGGATCTATGCTTACGACCCCGAAACAACCGATCAATCGAGCGAATATCGTGCCAAAGGAGAGACGAGACCAAAAAACCGCGCCAAAGTCGCTCAAAAATCAAGGTCGTGTTGACTGTTTTCTTCGATTATCGTGGTGTTGTGCTTTATGAATTCCTTCCAACCGGCCAAACAGTCAACAAGGAATATTATTTGAACGTTATGCGTCGTTTGCGTAACGCTATCCGCCTAAAAAGACCGGAATTGTGGAAAGACAATTCTTGGTTTTTACACCACGGTAATGCACCATCCCATACCGCACTCGTAATTCGTGATCATTTCGCCAAAAACTCAACCCATATCGTTCCGCAACCACCGTATTCACCTGATCTGGCGCCGTGCGACTTCTGGCTGTTCAACAAGCTCAAAAGACCGCTCCGGGGACACCGTTTTGATACGATAGAGGAGATTCAAGCCGCAGCGAAGACGGAACTGAAGGCCATCCCGGAAAGTGACTACAACCAGTGTTTCAAAGATTGGAAAATCCGTTGGCATAAGTGCATTGCATCGGGAGGGGATTACTTTGAAGGGGATGAAATTGATTTGGAAGAATAAATAAAGAATTTTCAAAATAAATACAATGTCACCTTATTTTTTGGACACAGTAGTATGTTCACTTGAAAACCAGCACATTTCAATGATACTGAAATTTTAAAATCATCATTTTCCACATTAAAACAAGACACAGCATTCAGATGGATACAATATGACATTTCACGACAAAAATATTATACCGCCACCATACGCCATGCTGCCATAAATCCCAGCACCCAATTCATCTCTCCCTGCCTGCTTCCACGTAAGTATGACTCTCTGAAATGTTTGCAAGAAAACAAATACAAATATGCAATAGAAAAACAACAATCAAGGACTTGCATACACTGGGGATATTAAAAATGTATGCTCACTTGAAATTTACAATTCTCGTTCGCACCTTAAAAGAGCACACGCATAACGTATGCATAACCTTGCCTCCTTGGGCTTGGAGCCTCTATCGTTCCACTTTCATTCTCGCCATTCTTCCATTGACAAATGCCACATTTATATCTGTATCTGCCACTACAAAAGCTTCCCACTCACTTGTTTTGTGCACACATTCCTCAACTAGGTATCGCTTTTCGAGCAGATTACACTAGAGACGACGACATTCGCACCCTCTCATCCGAGGAGGTGCCTTCTTCTTCAACCTGTGTTCAGCCAAATATCCATGTAATATTCCACTTCACTTAGAATAAACAAAAACGAATCAGACTTCATGAATTTTTGAAAAGTTTTTGAGTGGAAAAAAGGAGCCCCTAGAGAGATTTCCGAATGTTGTTGGGGGACGCGCACGGGGCCAATGTCCGTGAGGTTGTTGGTTGCATTTGTCGAGTATGTGTTCGGTGGTTAGAGTGGCGGTCTCCTTTTGGCATCCCATAGATAACGGTATTAGGCAACTATCCTTTGGACGTGGTTTTCAATGCTACATCAGCCGCAAAAATTTACAACTCCCATCGGGGACCTTAGAACGCTTTGAGCCGAGAGAGAGAGACACTCCACTGAGTTAGAGATAGAGACCCCGATAAACCGTTTGTGGCATTTTAGATTTCCAATTTTTTGTTTCGAATTTTCTTTAGTTTGTTTTTTCTCATTTTGGAGTGGCTTTTTTTTGTTGTTGGTTCCCTTTCGTAGAACCTTCATTTCTGGATACCATGGGGATTTTAAAGCACACACGGAACAAGAGGTTGATGCTGGTTGTGTTTCCATTTTTTTTTTGTTTTTGAATTTGCGTAAATATTGAAATAGATGCGGAAGAGGGATCGATTCTCCGTGCTTAACCCATTGATGCGATGAACTCGTACAAAGCTGAGCTAAACTATGTGGGAAGTTATAATGGAGAGGATGTGGATTACTCCAGGGAGTTTGATCTGCATTCTAATTTTTTTTCTGTGTTGTTTTTTTTTTTTTTGTGATCGTAAATTTTAGTGGAACAAGTAAATTGGTGAAGGTTTACATAATATTGCCGGTAAATACCGATCAGATACTGTTGCACTGGGAATACTGCTCAGTTTTTGTTTTTCTTTTTTATCTGAAACTGAGAAATGCGGTCATGTGGGGGTTTTGGCTATAAGCATCTTTGTGAAAGTTTCAATAGACTTTTGGGAATACGATTTCTTTAGAGAACTGACAGATAAGGTATACGGATGTGTTTAGAAGTTGAAGAGTTGTGTTTGGAATATTATATTCCATATATGATAATAATACAATGTTGTAGGAAAAAGGAATCTTTCCATAACTTGTGGCACAAAAAGTATGCAGCCTCCTATTGTCAAGGAAGATATCTCGGAGCTTCGCACATTGATGCAAACAATAAAATAATATGTCGCAGGTCCACTCTTAAAGTAACACTCGCACTCTTAACTGAATTTCGAATATGGTGAAGCAAAAATTGACGGTACAGGGATCAAACTAACGACGGCGATGGTATCATTGGAGAAGTCGACCTGAGAGAGGATGTATAAAATACAATAAACTTTTGGTAGATTGAACATCGGTTGAGTGACCAATCCAATAAAATTAAAAAAATAAGGACTACTCTACAGAGTGAACCAATTAATCTCTTAAGAGTGAACTCATATTTCGTACCAGCCGTACTTTTATTTGTTTTCTTACAGTTTAAAAAACAAATTGACTTTTTTCAGGTACAGCATTGGCAACAAAAAAAATCGAATAGCCAAATCGACTGTAATTTCTGGCTTTGGAATTAGGAGGACAGTGAAAGCATCTAAACTACCAAGGATGGAGAAGGCGCTGCACAAATGATTCTTAGAACAGCGAAGGAAGAGTTAACCTATAAGTGGCTTTATCCTCAAGCAAAACACATTGCCATAAACTAAAGCCTGCACGGCATTGAGCTTGCCTTCAAGCAAGTAACGATTAAGTGCAAAAATCCAATAAGAGCTTTGGTGTTCGGTTTCTCAAATTATCTGGAGAATAATTGTTATCACAATCAGAACTTGTGCGTCAATTTAAGAGGCAACTTGAGAGATGAATTCAAGTTTTAGATCTAAGCCCATTTTCAAAAACTGATTCCATATTTTTTCTTCCCCTCGAATTGACTTGTTACAAGTCAAGGTTTTAGTTATTTTGGATTATGCCCAACGTCATCATCCGCAGGGTCAACGACGAAATTCAGATGATAGCATGACAATTATTCCTATGCCTTCAAATGTAACTCCACCCATTCAGCCTATGGTGCAGAATGTTATACGCCTGACTAAACTTTTCTATAGAAAAAGCTTGATTTTATCGTTTATTACTGCAAAAAAAGGTCAATTAGTTTTTAACAGAAACGTATTGTGTTAAATGATTTTGATTGAATTGCATTTCAGAAAACTCACTAACTCAATAACTTGTAGACTGTCACAGCTAAAAAAAAACAGCGTTTTACTTGAGTACAATTTACTAATGAAATAATAAAAAATATTTCACAGTATACATTTGTTCATTAGCTGTATTATAGAATGTCTTAAAATTAACACGCCCACTGATGTGAACAACCTCGCTCGTATGAACTTGGCGTGGTTTTTATTAGTTCACTCTACCGAGACCATACTGTACTTCGAATTTGAGTTAGTTTAAAAACACTGATATCGTTCATTTCTAATTCTCTATCTCAAGTTTGAACTTTAGGCATAGATTATAGACCGTGAGCAATCTCGTCTCCTGGACTAATGAGCAACTTTTTTCTGACCTAATCTGAAAGTAAAAATGGATCTTTCCATGAGCTTTTCTTATTGGTAGCTCTCGGTACCTTAGGTGTATTTGCCAAAAATCCCTAAACCTCTATTATGCTCATTTATGCATATTATCATATGATTAAATAATTGTTTTAAGGATATCAAAGTAATGTACTGAAGATTATCGAGGTATGAACATGTTATGCCAATTCATACAGTATTGTTCTTTAAAGCCTTCGTACTATGTTCGTGTTGTCTAACAATTATACTGCTTCATGCAGTCGTGTATTTTTTGTTATCTCCTCTGCTACGGATTCCACTAGTAAATCCCTGTGGAGCTCATTATTCCTTATGTACTATGGTGCATCGTCGATGTTTCGTAGCACTTTGTTTTGGTATCTTTGAATAATATCATATCACATTGAATATATGCAACGTTTCTCAAGGACACTAGATTTATTTCATTTGCCGGGTACGTATAGTATATACCCCTGTTTTAATTTCCTTAAGCTCTGAATATGAATCTTCTTGCTTTATTCTGAATGATCGTTCTCTTAGATACGATTCTAAGATTTCTTCATATTGTTTTGGGAGAAGAATTCTAAGTTTATGACTAAGTCCTTCATGCCATACTTTATCAAATGCTTGTGCCCCATCAAGATATTAGTAAATATTGTGCGTAGACGCATGGCACACCTATAACAGTGTTTTTTATGTCCTAATTAGCCTACTGCAATAGGTATTCATAAGCAGAATAAGCATTGCAATGTTGACCCCAATATGAGATAAGGTTGATATTGGATCGATAACAATTTAACCCAACCTAAAAATGAGCCATAATAGATCACAGACATAGATAGCTATGATGCCAACACTTGAGATTTGTTTCTTACATCTCATCTGGATGAGATACATCACCTAAGACATGCTATAACCTCTGGGCTCATACAGTGTCGCCTCTTTCGCCCGTATGACTATAACACAAAACTAAGTCCATATCATAAATTGCGAGACATAAGAAAGGGCAAAACATCAAACAAGCCTTCACTTATATAAAGAAAAAGTTATCTTCCAATTGGAAGAGATCGGGTCCAGCTTCTTTTAAGTGGCGTGCACGTCAGAACATTTTCTAAGAAAAAAAAAGCCGATGAAAAGTCTCAGATGTCCCTAAGAGTTTGTTGGCAGCATTATCTCGTCTGATGTGTGTTTATAGGGGGCAATATTATACAGCTGAAGAATGATATAGAGGCTTACACTCGATTCAAAGTACTTCTCTCTAAAATTGTATTAAAACCACGCTAAACAGAATATTTTTTTTAAATTTTTTTAAATTATTTGCTCGCTCTTCAAGAGGATATTAGGACTCTTATAATGCGTGTAGCACAGAGCGAGCGGAAGAATTAGGAGAAGAATGTGTAGTGGTTTGAGAAACTCAGGTGTAATTGGTTTCAACTCACTTCCGTGGGTGGAGCCCGAAACGGGACGGAGGATTTTGATATCGACCTATTAACTTTAACCTAATTCACAGGAATTTGTTCGACTTCAACAACTTTGAAAGTTTGGAAGATTTAGCTTAGACACCCCCGCTGTCAGTGTTATGCCTTCACAGCAGAGCCATCTATACACAATCTACACAAACATTTGGAACAATAACTTAAAAAAGGGATTCTTCCCAGTATTCGAATCATTATTTACGAAAATTAAATGTATTTATGTGTAGATTTGTAGTTAATTCGATTATATAAACTGAATATTTTGGTAATTTTCTTAACAGCCTTGAGCAACGAGTAAATGTGTACGATTTGCACTCAAAAAACATTCAACTACTCAAAACATATCAAATTAAATTTATGATGTTTTTATAAGAATAAAAATAAAAAATGTTTTAGTTTTGAAAATATTTCAATTTTTGGTGATATACCCGTATTTATTGAAATTATTATTATTCGTTTTTATTTCCGATAGTAATTTTAACTTTTTTATTTTATTCTGATGTTTCATCAAATAAAAATAGAAAACAAATTAAAATTTTCAATTTCATATGAAATTAATTATAGAAAAGATTTTCACTCATGGCCAGAATTGATAAGTAAGAATATTAAAAATACATTTACTATACTAAAACTGAATTCAATAATAAAATTACCTTATATGGTTTCCCAAAATTTTTCATACATTTTAAAGTCTTTGTTTACGACATAAAGTCGTCCTTAAGCTTTTTCCGACCCCTCAAATTTTACCGCTCTACGGACGTGCCTCACGGTTCTAAGTCAAATTCCATCACTACGCCTACGACGTTCAGTGCAGTGCGACCCTGTTTTATTTCTGTATTCCATTGTTTTTCTTCAGAATCAAATATATGTATCTTTCTCTATATAACAACAATAAATATAAGTGAAGTAACAAAATTTTTTTTTTGGGAATACGAATGCAACAATGTTCAAAATTCTAGTTAACTATTTCCTCAATTAGTTTTAAACAGTCCCTTGCCCATTATTTGAAAAAAAAAACAACACAATTTCTGTCGATTTTAAAATAGATGCTGGTCAACTAACTTTGGAGATAAATGATAGTGAGTCTTCAACAAGAGCACTCAATCCAGATCCAATGCTACGAGCTGAAACTGTCATTCACTTTGCAACATTCTGTTAAAAATTACCAACACTCAGCTCCACTCTGGTCCTAACCTTTATGAGTAGAAAATTACAATTCTGGTCCCTACGAGTTTATTTAAATGTGACGCGAAAAACAAAAAAAAAATCTTCAGAGGAATTTGTAAACGTATAGTTTATACCAAAATTATTCGAAAGCATTGTTCGATAGTTTTTTCATGAAAAAGAGCATATTTTTAAATTCAATAATTGCATAAGAACCATTCGAGGACAGTTGTCAAATGAATGCCATCTCTACAGAATTAATAAAATCTCTTTATTCGTTTAATTATGTGTTGCTGGTAAGGAGGTTTGAAAAGATTAGGTTTTACTCTACAACCTTAAAATGTACTATATGTCATCATTTCTTGTTATTCGAATAGTCCCTAAAGATTAAAAAGGCAAATGCTGTGCAAGACATATTTTTTGCCCAACTGAAGTCCCGCAAGGGAGTCATTTAGGTCCCTTGCATGTAAGACGTTTCACAAAATACATATTTTTGAAAATGCGTTGGAACTTTAAGCCTTCTTAAAAAGCAAGGTGCCTGTTGTTGACCAACGAATCTGATTCTGATTCTGTGCTGCCAAGTTATACGCCGAGACGTTTATTAAGGGAGCGAACTTTTTCTTTCAATTATAACATAGGACTAATTAGACAAAAGCATTGTTTTTGATCACCAAAGTCAAAAGAGCTTCATCTGAGTAGGGTTTAAAAATTAATTGAATTCTTTCCTCAGAGTATTCCAAGGGAATTGCCCCTTAACAGATTACTGCATAACACCCTTTATATAAGTCTTTAGTAATATATTTTTCATTCATAAGTTCTTTCAGATCCATCTTGTTCTTTTGCTGTGTATAATATCACAAAATCCATCACAGAAAAATTTTGTGGCTTGATAGGTGGTAAAAATCCACACCTGCATTGTGGTCAACCGAAGACTAAATCATCTTGAATGCAATTCAGTTACTGGTGTTTGCACACTTACATCGGAGAACAATTACAAGCATATCAAACAGCATATATTCAGCAATAACTTGGAATGATATTCCATACACTTGTAAGATGTCATGTCGAAACCATGACTGGTATTCCCTTCAAATTTAGAGATTTCCAAAGGCATGTCACAGAATGTAGTATGTACTCTAGATGAATGCATTCATCAATGCAAATACCAAACAAGACCTAAATTGTGTTCTCCTAATTGTATTTGATCTCGGCTAGTAATTCCGCCATAATCTGATGGAGGAGTGTTAAGCGATTCAATGAGTAAGTAACTAAGAAGATACAGCAAATAGTTTGATATAATTTCGATAAGATAGGTGGCCATTTTAGCTCGTCTTTAAAAGACTGCAGCCCTATGAAAAAACATCGTGTCAAAAATTACGTCTGAAGCCAACTTAGATGCGTTTGTGGAGAATTGTTCCAAAGGAAATTAAAGCGCGCAAAAAATTCAAGTGTGAGAATAACGAGTCTTTGTAAAAATATTGATTTGAAAAAAAAAAAGTTTGACAATCTGCTCACAAGACAGATTGGATGGGACATTAAGACCAAACTATCAGTTTTCTTAGAATCGCCCAATCGTTTTGAGTTGGAATATGTGTCGGAGACAGAAATTATCTGTTCCCTAAAGTCAAATGCTGTAGGGGAGGATGGTGTACCTATTCTTTTTTCAATATTTTAATGTCCATATGCTAAGTTATCATCCTTCCCTGATTGTAAGAAAAGTGCCAAAAAAATTAAACCCTTGTTGACCACTGAATTTCTGCTGCTTTACAGGGGTTTTGGAGAAAACTCTTGCAGGACAGTTAGCAAATAACCTGAACAAGCCAAATCAATTGTTCACGTATCAGTCTGGTTATAAAGCACGTCATAATTGTGCAACGACTCTGCTTCAAGTCCTTGACGACATTAGGCTTAAACGTGACTTAAATTTTCTAACTGTTCTATGCCTCTCGACTCTTCCAAAGCTTTTGTCACTGTAGATCAAGCTAGTAAAATATGATCTAAGTAACCGAAGTCAAAGGGTAATGTTATGTGATCAGTACTCTCTATCTAAGAAATAATTGACGAGAGTACCATTACCATTTTATAAATGACCTGCCGGAAATGTGATCTGATGCATCTATGCACCTTTACGCAGACGGTGCGCAAGTCTATCTCTCGAGATTTATCAATAAAAAAGCTTTTAGCTACAGAAAGCCTCCATGGTGTTTTAAATATTATACGGATAAATAAACAGATGAATGAAAAGTTGAAGGTTTTGAAAAAGAAAATTGGTCCCACAATTGTCTAAGGATGTTTTCATGCCTCAGTGGTGCAAATGCCATCCGGAACCATGAAAAAGGAAAAGTTAAGATTTATATGATTCACGTTTTGGAAATAATTTTCTAAGCTCTGCCGTGAGAACGTGGATCAAGACATAGAGAAAAAGACACTTTATACTGTTTTGGGACGACTTTGACTGACAGGTTCTTTAAACATTGAGACATATTTTGCAAATTCGGAAGTAACAGCCGTTGATCGATTGAGTGTCGGCCAAACCGGTGCAAATATGACGTGGGTTTTCGACGAAAATTATGATGATGGGTGATGGTGACAATAAAGTAGCGGAAACATACATTCTTTTAGAAAATATTTAACTATTGCATATTTTACAGTGATTTGGTATATTGCTGAAATTTTTATTAAAAACTTAACTACTTCAAAAATCTTCATAGAAATATTGACCCGAGAGGAGAGCAGATTCCAAGATAACTTATCACAGAATTAAAATAAAAAATCATAAACATTGTATAATATAATAAATAACTAGATAAATAAATAATAAAAAACATTATTTGATGTTAAAATAAACTTATTTATAAGTTAATAAATAGAATACAAAATAATAAATTTATGAATGAATAAATAAATAAGTAGGTAAATAAATTATTTAATAAAAAAAAATAAATAAATAAACAGATTAATAAATATTTGCGTGAGAATAATGTTACGAAAAATATATTTACAAATAGGACTAGAAATCAAACAATAATGAATAACAATAAATAAATTAACTTTACAGATAAATATGTATTTGGTAATTTTATAGCATATCATATCATTTATACATAGCACTTAGATAATTTATTCAGTCCATCAGGATCTGTTTCTATATGAGCGATAGAATGCCGCTCGTGAAATTCCTAAACGCCAAGGTAAATAATCAACGAAAATGATGCTGAACCACATTTTATAACCAAAGTTTTTAGATTCAGGTTCAATATTGCTCCATTCTTTGACCAATGCCGTTTTAAGGTCATTCCGATTAGATATGGAAAGTTTTTTTTTAATTTCTCTTTCAAGTAGCTCCATAACTGCTCAATTCCGAACCTCTACAGTGTTTCACTGTTGATGGCAAATTTTGTTCTCTTAGTGCTTCATTACTTCTCCTCCACTCAAACGATCTGCCAGCTGATCGGAAAACATTGCATTTTCTATCGTCAATTAATCCAACCTGCTCCCAGAACGAAAAGTCTTTATCACCATCTTGTCATGCCAATTTCTGCCTCTTTTTATGATTGGTCTTGCTTAGAAGAGGTTTTGTTCTTCCCACTCAACTATGAAATTTATGCTTCCGTAATACAATTCTTATGGTTTCTGGGTTGATTTTTTTTCCACTTTGCGAACAATCCATCGCTAAACCGTTGTTGAAGCCTTATCTCTCGCACAGTCTTACAACTTTTAAAATCAGAAATGATGAGTTTTCTCAAGTCTGTGAACCCTTAGGCACTATATCGATAATAACCTCCTTCGAAACACTTTTGAACACCGCAAATGAATATCAAATGCTTATGGGGGTTTCCCTGATTACAAACTTGATATTGTAGTGAGACACAATTTGTTATAAATTGTTTCATGACGGTAAGAATAATCTCCTTTGTAATTTTTTTATTGTCAACATAAATAACAAAAAGCAAATATTTTATTTCTCCCAAAATTACTTTTCATCACTAAAATTTTGCTGATTGAAGTTTCAGAAACAATTTGTTCCATATTAACTTTGACCACTGTATATACTTTTTTACATATGTTTGTATCTAACAAGGAAGTTGAAAGCTATAAATTAAAAATGAAATTTTGAATAAGAAAACTTTTTCACTAGAAAATTTAAGCCACCGCATCAAATTTAACTTTAATATTTTTAGATGTTCATTCTGCCAATACGCTTTGAACGAAGCTAATATGGATCCGATTACTTGATTTGTTCTTCAGTTATGCGAGCCGAAAAAATTCGCACAAACATACGTACAACCACAGACATCTTTCTAAAAAATAATGTAATCCAAATCTGGGACCTCGAAATGTGGATTTTTTCAGATGGGAAGTTTAGTAGTAAAAAGTCTCTAGTACCGATTATAGAATATGCGATTATTGTGTAATCAAACTTGAATAGCACCCTAAGCACAGATTGCAAGTTTGCCTTTAATGAAATGGTCAGTTTTGTAAATGTATCCTCCGATATATATCAAATCAACTAAATTTTATATATATAGGAGGGACATGATCCATGCAAAAAATAATACAGACACGAAAGCCATCTTATATATTCTATTAAATTTAAAAACCTCAAGTCAACGCGAAGAAATGCTTACTTAGTACGCCTTTCGATAATTGGAAAATCTGAATCTAGCTATAGCTGCTTTCTCTCGTTTTCAGTTGATAACTCGCACTTCCATCATCTTTAATTGTTTGATTCATTAATATTGTCTAACCTTGAGCATTTTTTGTCCATTCCAATGTAACTGTTGTGATCGATAAATATTTGAGTTCCAGACTGGCATCATGTCATTGTACAGCTCATAGAGATCTCGTTTGAACCTACTCCTGTTTTCATCCTCGCGTGTAACCGACTGAGAATTATTTTCCTTTGGAAGCTTAAAACTCTAAGTTTTCTTAAATTTTGCGGCCACTCTCCTGGATTATGTGAATATTGTCTGCATATCCCACCACATGTACGATCTTGAAAAAGCAATTGCGTTCCATGTCCACAGTCCGTTGCAGCATCCGACCAAGTTGAAGAAATCACTCAACAAATAAGCAATTGACACCACATTCGAAATACAGTTGACTTTCTAACACCTAATTGTCCTTCCATTCTTCTCTTAATTCTTCTAACCCTGTGCAAATGCATCCTGACATGTGAATGTTACATTATTTTATGTATTTTTAAATATAAATTTACTACTGTGTCCAAAAAATAAGGTGACATATGAATTTAAACTGCGCGCGTCGAAGGATTTGGAAATTTTTCTTTCTTTTTAGGTTGGTAGTACTGTCAGTGACATGTCAAAAATATTCATAGTGTTTGAGATACGCGTCGTTTTTTGAGTTGCTAAAAGTGAGTTTTTCGTTTTTTGCGATGTCCAAATTTATTGAGCAAAGAATTTGCATTAAATTTTGTTTGCGGAATCAATTTTCTGCTGCTGATACGTTGAGGATGGTGCAGAAAGCCTTTGATGATGAGGCTATGTCTAAAAAAAAATGTTTACAAGTGGTATAGTGATTTCCAAGCCGGCCGTGAACGTGTCGAAGACGAAGAGCGTTCTGGGCGACCATCAACCTCAACCGATGAAGCACACGTCCAACAAATCAAAGATTTGGTGTTGAAAAACCATCGATTAACGATTAGAGACCTTGCTGATGAAGTTGGCTTATCGAAAGGCTCAGTTAATACCATTTTGAAGCATGCTTTGGGCCTCAAGCGCGTCAAATCTCGACTGGTACCGAAAACATTGAATTTTTTGCAAAAAGGCGTCGCGTTGAAGTGTATGAAACAATGCTTTCCGACCACCAGGATGTCATGAAACGCATTATAACTGGCGATGAGACTTGGATCTATGCTTACGACCCTGAAACAACCGATCAATCGAGCGAATATCGTGCCAAAGGAGAGCCGAGACCAAAAAAACAAAAAAGGTCATGTTGACTGTTTTCTTCGATTATCGTGGTGTTGTGCTTTATGAATTCCTTCCAACCGGCCAAACAGTCAACAAGGAATATTATTTGAACGTTATGCGTCGTTTGCGTAACGCTATCCGCCTAAAAAGGCCGGAATTGTGGAAAGACAATTCTTGGTTTTTACACCACGGTAATGCACCATCCCATACCGCACTCGTAATTCGTGATCATTTCGCCAAAAACTCAACCCATATCGTTCCGCAACCACCGTATTCACCTAATCTGGCGCCGTGCGACTTCTGGCTGTTCAACAAGCTCAAAAGACCGCTCCGGGGACACCGTTTTGATACGATAGAGGAGATTCAAGCCGCAGCGAAGACGGAACTGAAGGCCATCCCGGAAAGTGACTACAACCAGTGTTTCAAAGATTGGAAAATTCGTTGGCATAAGTGCATTGCATCGGGAGGGGATTACTTTGAAGGGGATGAAATTGATTTGGAAGAATAAATAAAGAATTTTCAAAATAAATACAATATCACCTTATTTTTTGGACACAGTAGTATTTCAGCAGAAGACTTCCGGTAGTCCTTCGCCGACTGGGTTAACACAACGAACTTAACACCAA
Source organism: Orthonevra nobilis (assembly GCA_963555765.1). Taxonomy (NCBI): domain Eukaryota; kingdom Metazoa; phylum Arthropoda; class Insecta; order Diptera; family Syrphidae; genus Orthonevra; species Orthonevra nobilis. The sequence continues at coordinate 64,923,329 of OY743225.1, forward strand.
GATTTGCTCTTCCTCCCCCGAATCAATTCCAAATTTGTGGAATTAGAGAAGGTAAATTTTTTCGCACTTCTAGTCCCTAAATCGTTCAATTTCCACAGTGCCCTTAAACACTGTTCCATGAGTACAACGACAAACAAGGATAAACCATTCAGTGGGCCGATAAAGATGGAGTATGTATTTCCAGAAAAAAATAACCCTTATCCTCATGTTCTCGTTTGCCCAAAAAATTTTCATCTAAATTGAAAATCACCCCATTCGGTTTCAAAAATCCCACCAGCGATTGTTCTGCTCGCCAACGCATCCTAACGGGCTAACGCCCATCCTCCATCTAAATCCGAAAGGACGCTTGATTAATTAATGCTGACACAGGAACGCACATACCGTGGAGCCACACGGTTGGGTTTTTGCCTGTGCCACCGACTGTGGCTCCAAGTGATTGTTTAATCAATTGTTGGTGCTTTCTATTTAAATATTCATTTGCCATCAGTGTAACGCATACTTCGGATCGGATCCTGGACTTCGGGATTCGATATGAAATCGAGCATTCGGTGGTGGTTGTCTGCCCCGAAAAGGAGTGTTTACCGTGGTTTCTCGTCGTAGCAGGAAGAACATAAGTGTTCTGCTATACCAAAACGAAAAAAAAATGAGCTGTCGATGCTGGTGCGGCCAGCATGGAGTTCCTGTGGCCTCATCACGGGATATTGCGGTGTTGGTTCAGAGGAATTGTGACAGCACAAGTGTCTGTCTAGACGGCTTGTAATTATTTTATGATTAATGTTTAAAACCAAAAAATAAGAGACGAAGGTATGTTACTGCCTTGAGAATATTTAAAAAAAAATACCTTTTTAATGTTGATTTGACAGAAAGGCTGGTGAAAAATTGCATATTGATTGTCAGAAGGCATTGGAATTATATTCACGCTCATAATGAAGGGATCTTTATGCAAAACCCTTAATCGGTAGATGAAGGTTCAAAACTTTTGGCAAAATTTAAAGGTTACAATTAGTTTTATGAGTCTGAAGCTAAGAATTGATTCCATGTCATCAGATGTCAAACTGACAGTCATGTTGAAACGACTTTCACTTAGCTAGATTTAAAAATTAATTGAAGTCAATTTATGCAGCAAAAGTAAGAGAACGAAGGATTAAAGTAGTAGCATATGCGGATGACTTGGTGATTCTTGTGTCTGGAAAATTTTCCACCGTAATCAGCGAGATCATGGAACTTGCTTTGAAAAAAGTTGACTTCTGGGCTACAAGTTGTGGCTTTAGTATTAACCCTGACAAGACGGGCATGATGCTTTTCACCAAGAGAAATTAATTGCAACCTTTAACCTCCCCCGTGTAGATGGTCAGCAACTGTCTCTATCACCCAGCGCAATGTACCTAGGAGTCTATCAAGATCTAGATAAACTCAGCTGGAAGATCAACCTTAATAAACGGGTCAAGAAAGCATGTATAGCTTTCCATACCTGTAAAAAAAACCTTTGGTAAAAAGTGGCGCCTAAGACTTAAAATGACTGTACAGTGCCGTAGTACGTCCAATTCTCACTTACGGATCATTAGTTTGGTGGCCGGCTGTTAAGATAAGACACAATATTGCAAAACTCAACAAAATACAACGAATGGCTTGCAGGGGGACTACAGGCGGACTTAGGACAACTCCTTAGGATGCTATGACAGTCATGCTCCATCTCTTGCCTATAGACACCCACATACATAACATAGCTAGTGAGACTACCGAATGACGCCAGTATCTGTCAGGCAGAAATTTTCACCATTAAGGAAGCGTATCGTATCGTATTGTATCGAACACACAGGCTCGATACAAAAAATAGCTATTCTCGTTGATAAAGCTTTAGCATCGACCAACAAATCCTCGAAAGTAGTTCAAGACTGCCGCGAGCAGCTTGCTAGTATATCAGAAAGATTCAAGGTAACCATTATTTGGGTTCCAGGCATAGTCACATTTCATGTAATGAAAGAGCTGAAGAATTAGACAAGTAGGGTTCGGAGGTGCATATACCATAAGGACTAGTCAAACCTAAAATCGATACAAATTTCCGGAAAATTGCTGACCTAAGGTGGTCTCAATGCAACACTTGCGCAAAATCCAAGAAAACATGGTCGTTATATAATTAAACAATGCTTTGTCCAGTGAATGGTCAGGGCGCGCTCACGGTGTAAATTTCAAAACGCGTTTAAAACATCGTAATTATTATCGTTATATTATCGTTATTTCTACTAACATGTCGTTTAAGAATCAGTCATAAAAAAAATTGATTTTTTGAAAATTTCAAGGAAAAATATTTCTACTTGCTCCTCACAAAGGACCTTTTTATTTAAATGGAATAATTTATACCGTGTGCTCATTCGATGGTCCGTTGTAAGAATTAATGGAAGAATTTTTAAAAGTGGGTGGGCTGTGTCAGATATTACCTCATACATACAAACATACAAACATTACCTCTTTATTAATTTCTCATCAGGGAGTTCATATAATCGATCCACTGTCAAAAAAAGACAATTTCACTTTTTCAATTAAAATCAATTTAGTTTTCCAATAAAAAAAGTTCAAAATTAGTAAAATATATAGTTTTCAACTACCTTATCAGATAAAAACTATGTATAAATATGTACACTGTCATTCATAAGTTTCCAGATAAATTCATTTAATTTTTTTTTTTTTCAATTTTAATTCCAAAAATTGGTTTGGGTGCGAGTAGACCTGCCCATACCACGAACTTCCCATCTCATGATAAAAAAAAAACATTAAGGTGCTATTTAATTTGCTCCCAACATCAACTTTAAGATACTCATTTTTTTAGCTCCCCGTAAGTTTATATTTGTTTTCGCATCTTTGAATCATATAAAATACGATTTGCGTCTAAAGTATAGATTAAAGGGTATACTTATTATGTACATGCTAACACAGTTAGAAATACTTATAAATCTGTGAAAGATTAGGGATATAAAAAGCACATTGGTTAAATTGAATTAAAACATATCAGACTATAAAATTGAATATATAAATATAAAGATTAAAACTAAATTAAAACAAATTCATGATGAAATATTTGGTATGAGATTATAATAATTAAGTTGAATCATTAGCAAAGTTGTCTAGTTCAGTTAAAATTCTATAAAATTAAAATCATATTCATTATTTGAAATGCGGATAAGTAGGGGAATGGTAAGCTGCTATGAAGGTAAATTTGAGTATTCAACATTGATTTCGGTAATTACTTACTTACGAAACTATTCTTTTAAGTGATTAAGATCGTTTTTGATTTAGTAAAATTTATCTAATGTTGTGCACAAGATTGAAAAGTTTGATAGATAAACATATTTCAATGTGCAAATACTTATTTTCTGATTGAGTTACCTTTCTATGATACTAAAGGAAAATTAGATTTTTAGTTTGACTGCAGAAATAATTTAATTTTTACCGTTTTTTTAAACATGTTAGCTGGTTGGACTTTTTTTGTCATTAATCATTCAATTATTAACTTGAGGTGGCGTTACAGCCCATATAGGATTGGTATTGTATCCTTTTGGCTAAGTCAATTGGTTGTTGAATCTTCTCCTCCACTCACCGTCAATGCAGATGGGGCAAAAGATCACACATTTCTCTCGAAACAAAGGGGCCTTCATCCGCTTTTGAAAGTGGATGCTTCTACACCATATAGTAGGACGGGGATGATATTGGTCTCATAGAGCGACACTTCAGTTCTTCGAAAGAGGGCTTAGCTTTAATAGCTAGAGGTTTTCTTTGTTTGATCTCAGCGCTGATGTTATTATCTGTATTTATAGCGGAGCCAAGATAGACAAAGCCCCAACTACCTCAAAGTTATAGCTGTTTATGGTAACGTTCTGATCAGGGTTTGGTCTTTCTTTATGACAGCATATGCCTCTTTTTACCTTCTGGCATTGACAAGGTTCTTTTTTACTATTGTCCCAAGTATGATGTTGAAGAAATCGCATGACAGTGCATCACCTTGTCTAAAATGTTGTTTGACATCAAGTGGGTCGATGACGTCCTTGCCGACCTCAATGGAACAGCTTGATATCTCCATCGCCATCCTGCACAAAAGCACGAGTTTGGCAGGGATGCCAAACCTAGACATGACTTCATAAATTTCGTCTCTGTGGACGAAACAGACACCAAAACTAACCTTGAAATTGACGAAAAGGTTGTGCGTACTAACTTGGCGCTCCTGGGTTTTTTCCAAGATCTGCCGTTATGTAAATATTTGGTTTATGGTGGACTTTTCTGGTCGAAAACCACATTTATACGGACCTATCAGGATGTTGACGAACTGCTTCAGACGTTCACATCATACGGCGGAAAAGATGTTAAAGGCAATTTTGAGGAGATTGATAGCTCTATAATTGGCTTCCTTCCTTCAGGATTGGGCAACCAATACTGAGATTCCATTCATCTCGCATGCTTTCTTCTGACCATGTATTGCAGATGAGTTGGTGCATACTCCCAACTAAGTCATCGCCGCCGTTTTAGAAGTTCTATCTTGCTATCTGTACTTCGCCTAGGTCAGGTAGATGGCATTGTTGGTTCTTCCATGTCCTCAGCATTGACTGCGATTCTATGATATTTCCATTTCGAATTTTGCAGGCTTCGGTTTTGGGTGTGTAACCTTGAGATAATGGTTTTTGTTGGCTTGCTATCCATGGCTTGCATTAAACGACTCAATGAAAGCATTTTCGACTGTAATATAGGACCAACCCAAAATCTTAGCCAGTCATCCCTCTAAGATTATCCAACTCAACGTGAAGATAAGATATTTTAAATTTAGAGTTGCGAAAATCGATTTCATAACAACAACTTTAACATTGGAAGTTAAATTTGTATTTGCTTTTGGCAGTTGTTTTTCAACTTCTTCAATAAAGTGTTATAAATCAGACAGCCAGAATTATCAAATATTATATAGTATAGTTTCAAACGTATTACATTTTGTAAGAACTCTGTTTATAGGGATTCATATTTTAAAAGTTTGAGGACCAACTTCTTATCTCAACTTCATGTATATTTGGAGTTATTTTTAATCAATCAAATTTGTTTGATTGCTTTTCTTTGGAAGATATTAACCACTGCTCGGAATATTAAGGCGTGATTAACTTTATGTCCTTTTTGAAAAGGTTCAAAAGTACATAGTTTCAATCCAAAGATTTCCACCACCTCTTCCTTCCGAACTGGTAACTGCTCAGCTGTCTGGTAAATATATGGCTTAAAGAAAATCACATTCAGGCCAGTTTTCTTTGCAGATTTTGATAGGATTTTCCACGCCGATTCCGAGAGATATTTTCTCTAGGATTGGGTTCATGATAAGAAACCACAACAGTGGAAAACAAACTAAATCGTATGTTATGGTCTTCCTTGCAATATACGAGTAATGTAGTTTTATCCATGTGTTTTAACTTTGTCATTTAGGTTTCTCTAGATTCTTTTGCATTAAATTCAATTGTCTCATGTAATTTGCGCCATGAGCTTCTTTTTGCTAATTTATTATAACTATAAAAAAGCGTCAAGCTACAGCCGATCAGGTTTTGAACAAAAAACTGGTGGCTCCATTATTTTCTAAGGATGTTTTCATGTGTCAGTGTTGCAGACGTCACTCTGCGTCTTGAAAAATGGGAAAGACTTACAGGATTCACATTCTGAAACATTTTTCAAAGAATTTCCGTGGAAATTTGGATCAGGATATAGAGAAAGGGGCACATCAATGTATGAAATGGCCTCAACTAAATACTGTTTTAGTCTTTTTGGTAGTCTCTATAGTTAGTAACTTACTTTGTATAGTCAATTGGCTAAATGAACATAATATTGATGAAACTTTTGGCATTAAAATTGAAAACAAAAAAAAGTTTATATGAATTTGTCCGAAAACTTATGAACGGCAGTGTATATATTTTTGCTTTTTTTTTTATCTGATAAGGTAGCTTTAAACTATAAATTTAATTAATTTTGAACTTTTTTTATTGGAAAACTAAATTGATTTTAATTGAAGAAGTCAAATTGTCCCTTTTTTGGACAGTTTTTTCGTCATAAAATTCAAACCACCCTGTGAAATTTAACCAAAAGCTTTTCAGGTGATCTTTATGCACACACGCTTCGAATGAAACCAATTTGGCTTCGATAGCTTGATTTGTTCTCGAGTTAGGCTGTACGAAAGAATCCGCACAAACGTACGTACGTACGTACGTACGTACGTACGTACGTACGTACGTACACACACACACACAGACATCTTTCTAAAAATCATGGAATCCGACTACTGGGACCGCCAATCGTGGAGAAATGTAAAAATTTTGAATTTCGAAAATCGGACCGATTACAAGAACTTCCTGATGGGAAGTTAAAAATTTCATCAACATTATGTTATGTATCAACTATGAACTATAAAGACTAATTTATAGACTTAAACAGTATTAAGTTGAGCCTATTTCATATTTTGATGTTCCGCTTTCTCTATTTCTCGATATACGTTTCCACGGCAGTTCCTGGAAAATTATTTCAAAAATGATAGTCAACAACGTCTACAACACTGACACATGAAAACATGGATAAAATTGCATTACTCGTATATTAAAAAGCGCTGCAAAGAAGATCATAACAACCGAAGAAAACTGAACTGAATGTAATCCTCTTGAAGCCATTTTTTTTTTACCAGAAAGAATGAGATCCGATGCTAAACATTTCACCAGCTCGGAAGGAAGAGACGACGGAAACCACTCGACAGAAACAATTTTTTTTTTAGATTTAACGGCATAAAATTAATCACGCTTTAATATTCCGAGCACAACAAGTACAAGGTCGTAGAAATAATTTCAAAAATACATTGGACAAGGAGTTGACATAAGCGGTCTTTCACAATTCTGTCACAAATTGAACTTTTTCTTATTTCAAAACAACTTTCTTAACGCTTTTTTACTAGAATTATTCAGCAAAAATTTAACTTGCCTGCGTAATATTTCTTAATTCTGGCTGTCTGTCCCTAACGAGTTCAAACACAATAAATTAAACTTCCAATGTAAAAGTTGTCGTCATATAATTCAAAATTCGGCACATCTTATCTTTACGTAGAGTTCTATGCTCTTAGAGCGATGCATGTGTGCCACTATGAGCCGACAGAAAACTGGCTAAGAATCTGGGTCGTTCGTCCTATATATTTTCCAATATGATTGGTAATAAGTTGGACATTTTGGGCACAGACAAAACAATTTCAGTAAAAATCTGATTGCACAATTTCCATACTTTTGGCAAAGAAAAACCCCGCACTGTCGTCACTAAATAAATAAGCATTAAATGAAATTCAGAAACTACCTACTATATATACTATATATATGCAATCGGTCGTAAGTTGGAACAAACGGGTTGTAAAACATTGCCTGCGTCACAAATTTTCAAGTTTCTAATTGGCTGTTTTAATCTCGTGCACAACATTCTCAAGCTATACCAACGGTCGCAACATCTATGAAAGAGCAAGAGAAGCGCATGATCCAGGGAGTTGAGAGATTAAGAAATAGGAATGAGGTTCGAAGATTCTTGTGCAGACTGTATTACCGCAACGAAGAATAAAATTTCACTGGCAGGCAGCCTGAATCATTTGATGAAGACGACGCAGGCCATCGTCTACCCGACATAGACGAAGTAAATAGAGCAATACCATATATAAGCTCAAATCTAATAAAGCCACTTTAGCTGTCTAACTTTTCAATGCGGCGGTAATGACACAATAAAGCATCAAAAATGAATGGAATCTCAGTATTGTTTGCCCAATCATGAAGAAAGATATCAATCTTATCAATATTGCCTATAACACCTTTTCCCGACGTAAACGTTTGAAACCGTTCGTCAACAACCTGATAGGTTCATATCAATGTGGCTTTCGACCAGAAAAGTTCACCATAGACTTAATATTAACATATCGGCAGATCTTGGAAAAAACGCATACACCCCCTTTTCATCAACTTAAAGGTTGGTTTTGGTTTCTGTTTCGTCCACAGAGACGAGATGTATGAAGCCATGTCTAGGTTTGGCATCCCATTCAAGCTCGCCCTTTTGTGCAAGATGACGATGGAAAACTCAAGCTGTCCATTTGATGTCAAACAACGTTTTAGGCAAGGTGTTGCACTGTCGTGCGGTTTCTTCAACATTATATTTGAAACAATAGTGAAAAAGTCCCGTGTGAACACCAGAGGCACTATCTCTTAAAGGTCTGTTTCTTAACTCGCATACGCCGAAAATATTGATATAACAAAGGGAACTGAACTTGATGTCAACAGTGCGTTTATGATAGGTTTGGCGGCATACGAAGGAAAAAAGAAACATATGGTGTCATCAAGAAAGGACACCCAAATGATTTAAAGCTGAAAAAAATATGTATTTTATTTTTTTTGTTTGCAATGAATTTGTCTAGGGAATGAATTATGTTTTCATAACACAAATTTAATTTGATGGTGGCGGAAAATAAAATAGCACCAATATTTGGTTTTTATATCTTGAGACGGGAAGTTCTTGGTATGGGCAGACCTACTCGCATCCAAACAAAGTTTTTATATTAGTATAGGTTAGCATAGGTTACATAACTATGGAAACAGCCCACGAAAATGAACCGAACTCTGTGGCTTAGTAACCATATGATCGGCACTATGGAAGTACGCTCAGTACTGGCTTAATTCGCCGGAAGTTTTACTCTATTTGAATAGAAGGGTCTTCATCGGGAAAAGAGACCATAATTTACCTCTTTCACTGCGATGCCAAGAACAGGCCGTCAATCTCAAACAAAGTAATTTCGATTTAGAACTGCGAATGCAGAATAGGACAAGATCGAGACTAATTTTTCAAGTTTTGGTGGCTAGAAAATTTACTTTTTCGGTAATATCGAACCTTGACAAAAGAATTATAAGTTAAGGCCGCTGGTTTCACCATGGGGACGCAATCACGAGGGCTTTTGTTCAGTCCGAGTTATAACTAGATGAGATGTTACCTAGTTTTATTGAGCAGGTACATTTTTTTGGAGCAGGAAAAAAAGCGGTCAGGTACGAATTTGACACGATCCTGAAATAATGAATAAAAAAAAAACGTTAACAAATAGTCTCATAAATTAAAGCAAGATGGCTTCGTTATCGCTAGAAAAAATAACTCTTCAGTTTAAGGCGGCTACGTTAAGAGGAAAAATTGCTGCTACTATTGGTTAAGTTTTTGGAGTGACGTCATCGTAAGCCCATTCTTCTTATAAAATGGCAATGAATGAAATGCTAAAGTCACTACTTGGGCAACATGTAAATAATATAAGTCTTCTCAGGAAATCAAATGGATCCTACACGTCGGACCATGCGGATACTCTTGATACGCTTTTGAGCGTTCACTTCCCAAGTTCGTCTACCACTGCGGGTGACTCTCCAGTTGAAAGCTTCCATAGGGCACGCTGTTCAAACGGGGTTAAAAGTCTATCCTCATTCAAACGTTCAGGCATATTTCCTAAACCTAGAAACAGACTTCCAGAGCAACCTAGATCATATAGACATATTATTCTATCCTCCTTCATGTTAAAAACCATAGAAAGACTTATAGACCTGCATATCAGGGGATACTTGGAAACACTCTCTCCTGCACCCCAATCAATATGCATACAGAAAGGGAAAGTCAACTGAGGGGGCACTACACCATCTGGTCACCCTTGTTGAAAAGGCATTTAAATCTAAGGAAATTGCTCTCTGCGCCTTCCTGGCTATTGAGGGTGCTTTTGACAATACCAGTTACAACTCCATCACGAACGCGATTCGGAGAAAAGGCATTGGAGACTCGACTAACGGATGGATAAGATCCATGCTAGAAAATCGAGTTATAACTTCCTCGCTTGGAAGCGTGTCAAAATGAGTCACTGCAACGAAAGATTGTTCCGAGGGAGGTGTTCTGATACCTCTCCTCTGGTCATTGGTCATAGATAACATCTTAGTGAAGCTCAATTTAATAAGCTATATCACAACAGACTATGCTGATGATCTGACTATTGTCATAAAAGTCATTTAGCACTACAATCACTAGCGTTATGCATCCAGCATTAGTGAAGGACTCTCTGTAATCCTAGCAAAACCGTTTTGGTTCCCTTTACAAGAAGAAGAAAACTGACTCTGTCTCCAAGTGCTATTGAGGAACATCTCTGGTATACTTAAGTGAAGTCATGTATCTTGGTCTTATCTAAGATATGAAACTGAACTGAACTTCACATATCAAGTCCATCATAGAACGCGCAACCAAGGCCATGTGGACCTGTAAGCGGTTCTACGGTAGGACTTGGGATCTCAAACCTAAGATGATTTACTGGCTGTACATCATGATAGTTGGACCTATTATTATCTTTGCAGCCATAATTTGGTGGCCCAAAACTTTAGAAATAACAACTGCTCAAAATCTGGAAAAAATCCAACGTTTAACTTGCTTGGGCATCACTTGTGCAATGAGCACCTGCCCTACGGCAGCACTGGAAGCTGTCATTAGGCTGTCTCCTCTTCACATTTTCATAAAGAAAATAGCAGCCAGAAATGCACTTTAGATGCAACTTGCAATGAAATATAAACCAGGTGACCAAAAATTGGGATTTTGAGTTTCGCCGAGCTAATGATCGAGGAAGAAACGACTAAGTGCCGGCATGCTGTCAACAATATATTTATTGTCCACTAAATTCAATAAGTGTGTTCTTTGCGGATTTATTTAAATTTAAAGACCGATGCTAGAGCAAAATTCCAACGACGACTGAGACAAAACATCGGGCATATTCTTAAAAATTGGGTTGACAGGATGGCCTACTTTAGTTCATAAAAAGTCTATTCTCTTTTCAAAAGTATAACAAACAACCGTCGTAGAATTTTGAGCAGTATTTTTATAGCCTTTTTAAAAGGAAGCCAGCAGATGGCCCACCCTTTAAATGAATATATGATTGCAAATATAAGAAAGGCGTTAAATGAACCTGGATTAACATTCTGATGACGAAAAAAAATACGTATTAAGTGAATGTATAAGTCAAACATATTTAATGGAGTCGAATGAACCTGAGTTCATTGAATGTATTCCAATATCGATGCACTGCAATTTTGATGGATCAAGTCGTTATCCGAGGTGAGATTTTGTTGTGTCTTTCGCTTCGAAATTAATTGGCCGCCCTGCCGCCACAGTAACCTTTGAGTCTCTATCTCCTAAAGGACCCATAAAGAAAACTTCTCCTTCATACTTTAAGCACTTGGCTCAGATTTTAACCCACACTACAATACAATGACTCGCTATGTATCACTTATACGACTTCTCTAAAAAAAAAACCGATGAAGACATCGTAAATTTTGCAACTCAAAAATTTTCGAAATGCTTTTCTGTAGAGAGAAACGTTGTCACGTCAAAAAGAATCAATGGACATGAATAACAGAAATTCAATTCAATGTACAAAGAATACAAAAAATTGATGGCATCCATCCACACCATTTCAAATTTATGAGCATTATTACTGTCACTTATCCGGAGATTCACTGCATATGAGAAGACAAGCAATAAAAGCCCAGTAAACAAAAAAAAAAATTGAAACACCACACACATCGCAACAGCCGTCTCGTCGAGAGATCTATTTTTATTTCCATTCCAAATGGCTCCATCATTGGCCTGGCCCACAGGACCTACATATATCTCATGTTGATGTGTTCTGGGAAATGATTAACACCAAAGATAGAGACACATTCATTGCAAGGCTACACGACAGTGGCGCTCCAAAATGGCGGGTCCCCACAGACTCTCCGGCATAATGGAATAATGTTGAAGGATTATCACCACTTTTATCCTTGCCATGTAGCAGCATGACAGCACCCGCGCTTCCTTGCGGAATGCGCTCAAGAACAATTCGAATTGAACTTGAAGATTTATACCGCCAATGGTTTTGAGTACATTATGCAGCCAGTAATGAAAAGATACATTTGCTACATGCAAACACCAACATTTCAAAAGTGTCCCGGAATCAGTGTCGTCCATGGGATTTGATTTCGTTCAAATCACAAAGCGGCAATGTAAGCTAACCGAAAGCACGAATAAAAATCTCCACTGCAATAAGGTTTTATTTATGATTCCATTTCCGCGTGAAAACGTTGAAGTATTTTTTGTATCTAGATGCTTTATTTATGTTACACGAGTGCACCAATTTTAAGTGAAATATTGATCCTTGTTGCGGCCTGTTCGGCCGTTTTTTTTCCCAGCTTGGACTATAGTTAATATTTTAAATTCAGTGTTGTGTTGGAGTAGAAATGCATCTCAGTTGACGGCATCAAGTGTAATTTGGTTTTTAATTAAAATAAAATTATACGGATGCTTTGTTTATACTGCCAGAGTTTAAAATAATTTATTTACATTTTTAGAGCACTTTATTGTGCAACGAAAGGAGATGTGCATGAAGTATCGCTGCAAAAATTCAATTTCGTTATAATTAATTCAGAATTGTTTTATTGGCATTTTTTTTTTGTAGTTAAATTCCAAAGAGATTTATGAATTTTAAAAATGACGGCATGGTTGGTTGTTTTTTTTGTATAAAGAAACTAGAAGTAGTGGGGCTTATTCCGAGGAAAATAAGCAGAGTGGTATCACATTTATGAACCTGACAGCTGGCTGCGTTTGAATGTCACAAAATGCTCGCATTTTTGCATATTGATTTATGTCGGTCATAAACTTGTTATTCACATAAAATAATCGGTCGTACTGCTTTGAGCATTTAAGTCTGGACGAGATCTACATACCAAGAGGGCCGTAAGTAATAAACAATTTTGAGCCTTTTCTCTTTTTTTATATACATACATAGAATCTACTTTCTAATAATCTGGAATTATTGTTAGGTTGGCGAGGAAGTAATTTCGGCTCTTACAAAAAGATGGCTCTATGTGTAATGACTCTCAGTATAGACAATGCTTTGTTCGTTCCCAAAGTGTCCAAAGGAAACCTGATAAAGTTACGAAGTGTCACATCCATGTACATTCGACCGTTTTTTCGTGTGGCAATTTATTATAATGTCATTTTTTAACAAAAACGTGCAGATAGGAAGTTAAAAATAAATTTTAAATTTAAATAAAAAAAAAAATAAAATTTAAATTTTAAAGTTTGTTTGAGTTATGATTGTCTTAAGCTTTTCAATAAAGTGTTGAAAATTAAAGAAAATTGTAAACATTAAATGACGTGCTTCCCGGTTACGCATTTAAGGCACACAAGAATATTCAATGTTTACATCATCAACATCATCATCTTCAATCGTGTAATCTTGTAATCGTTTTAATTCCTTTTTTTAACTTTTAACTTTTTAAATTGAAGAAATAGCATGTTGCATACTTTTACGAGGCGCGCAACCCTTCGTGTGAGAGTCAACTTTCAAGTGAAATATGTTAAGTTTTCGGTGTCGTCTGCTAAACAGAACGCACTTGTCAGAATTGGATTAAGTAATTCCGATTTATAATAATAATAATTCTATTTTCGTTTCTAAATTACAATGGAGGCTGTCCGCACAATTTACACAGATATACGATATTTAAACTAAATCTTTCTAGTGAAAACTAATACATTTTTTATTTAAATAGGTATGTGTTTGTCAAACAATTTTTTCGATTAAGAAGGAAAAATGAAAAAAAAAACCTTCTGTGTGGTTATAATAAAAACAAATAAATAAATAAATAGATTTATAAAAAAATAAATAAATGAATAAATAAATAAATAAATTAATAAATAAGAAGAATAATAAATAAATATATAAATAAATATATATATGTACATTAAGAGATGAATGACATGAAACTTAATAAATAAAGCAATAAACATGAAACAATGAAATATATAAACATATAAATAAATAAATCAATACACGATCAATCAAAAAAAAAAAATCTGTTCTGAGGATTTTTCACTCAAAGGTGACCAACGTGCTGTTTAAACTAATTGAAGTTGATGATGACCAAATCAAATCCAAAAACAGATCGTCATATGAATGTGCGAGAATTTGCATTTCAAAATCATTTGAAACTCTTAAAAAAGGTCCATATTTATGCTCAACATGGATTGAAAGAGATTCACACAGCAAACCGAATCCTGCACGAAAGTTGAACAGTATCGAAAGAAGTTTATGTTTTCAATTTGGTAGAATTCTAAATGTGTTATGTATTTTGAGCTGCTTCTAAGGAGCCAAACGGTGAGAATTGTAAAGGAATCGAGAGCACACACATCTTCCGTAACTCGTGAAAAGTTCTTGAACCTTGGTTGGGAAGTGATGTCAAATCCATGTCATACAACCCCGATCTCGCATCATTGAGCATTGTTGTTGTTGATATCGGACACTCGAGTTATTCCAATACAGTTGTTTAGAAGACTTATCTGCGGCCAGTTGAGTTGATTATGAAGCATTTGCACTTTGGACTTTTATTTTTCCAAATTAGCCAGTTTCTCGTAGATGAATCTTAGAGTTAATTCTGGATTATTCGTGGCGTGTTCAATGTTGGCGCACTAAGCACGCCTCCTTGGTAGAGAAGCAATACAAAAACCTCGATAAAAACTTCCAAACAAAGTCCAGCGTATATCAACAGTCTGTTTGAAAGCCTCAAAAGATGAGTTGAAATTCGAAATCTTGCTGCATTCAAGATGCACCTTAGCTCTAAAGTCTTAACATACAAGCAGGGAGGTGGCTCCTTAGTCAAGGTAGTCATTTAGGACCCATTATCTTCATTCTAACAATTAACGATGTATAACACATGTTCATTGACTCTGATCTCTCTATGTACGCTGATGATATGAAAATCAGCAAACGGATCTCATCCTTTATAGATATCATCACTCCTAAGAATGATTTGAATAGGTTCTACACTTGATGTACCAAAAACCACTAAGAGTTTAACGTTATTAAATGACAAGCTATGACTTTATTCCGAAAAAGCCTTCCATCCTATTCCCTCATTTGATTCAATGTGTGATATCGGTGCTCTTATAAACAAAGAGCTCAATTTTCGTTCGCACATTGATTATATTATGAAGTAAGCCAACTCTTCCATTGGCTTTATTAAACGCTGGGTGAAAGAATTCTCTAATCCGTATGTCACAAAATCCCTGTACATTACCTTTATCAGACCGATTCTTGAATACGCTAGCCAAGTTTGGTCTCTCTTTATCAATCAAAGCTCAGAATCAAAGCTGTCCAACGCAGTTTTCTCCGTTTTGCTTTAAGTAGCTTGCACTTGGCTAATACATATAATTTAGGGAGATACAAGCATCGATTAACACTAATAAATTTGCAATTCTTTAAGAGGCGGCGCGAGGTTGCTGATGTACTCTTTATACATCAATTGCTTCACCGTCCCTCCTCCAAATGATTTCTATTTATACAAACCCCCGCATCTCTCTTCCGACTCTATCATCATCGCACTAACTACGGTCTCTTTGAGCCCATGTCCCATATGCTCCGCTCTGCTAATATACATCTTGACTTCCACCTTTGCAAGTCCTCCCTCAGAAACTATCCTTATGCCCCAAATATCTCTTCTCCCACTACCAACACAAGCCCCTAGCTATAATTGTAGTTTAAAGGTCTAGATTTTAGCGTTTGCTTGTATTAAGCGTTAAATAAATAGATAATAGATTTTGGGTCCATCAGTGTTGTAAAATCATCCGCATCGGAGAACTCGATGAAAATTCTGAATATAGTGCCCAAAATCGAAAGATAAAGGGTGATACTTAATGTAGGCAAAAGAACAAAAGAAAGTATCAAGGAGTTGATCGATTCAATACCTCGATTAAAGTTCAAATTTGGCGGATTTTTCTACGACAAGGAATCCGCATTTTCGTTTAATTCCCACATTGTTTTATGAACAAGACTTACTTGATTTGGTCATATGAATTTTATACGAAATATTGATAGATCAATTTGGAAAAAAACAAGTGTATATATTATTCTTATATCTCATTAAATTTTTAAAAACTAATTTGACTGTGCATAGGTTTCGTTTGAAAATTAATTTTATTTCATTAAAATAAGTGTCACTTTTTGATCGTTTTTTTGTTTTAAAATTTAAACCACCAAAGCAAATTTACCAAATTCCATTCAGTTGTTCGTTTTGCAAATGCGCTTCGAATAACACCAATTCTATAGACTTATTCGTGCTCAAGATATGCGAGACGAAAAAATCCGCACAAACTTGCCAGCAATTTTTGAAGATAAACTGTTCCAGATGTCTTCGAGTACTGCAACTATATAAGCGTCTACGAGAAAATTGAAAACTTGCACATGATGTGATTGCCCGAAAATTTCTCGAAGCTACAAAAACTCAACATGGTGACATGAAGATCACCCATTTATCGCTATGAGTTCATTAAAGTGCCCAGTGTCTTTAATGTGGTTGTTAACTTCCCATTAGGAAGTTCTTGTTATCGGTTCGATTTTCGAAATTCAAAATTTGTACATAGCCCCACGTTTCGAGATCCCAGTAATCGCATTCCAATGTTTATAGAAAATTTTATGACGAAAAAGCGCTCTAGAAGGGGGACAATTTCATTTCTTCAATTAAAATCAATTTTGTTTTCCAATAAAAAAGACTTAAACAGTATAAAGTTGAGGCTGTTTCATATTTTGTTGTGCCCCGTTCTCTATTTCTGGATACAAATTTCCATGGCAGTGCTGGGAAAATTGTTTTGGAAATGTGAATCCTGCAAATCTTTTTTATTTTTCATCATTCCAAATGATGTCTACAACACTGACACATGAAAACATCCTTAGAAAATTATGGAGCCAATAGTTTTTTTTGTTCAAAACCTGCTCTGCTGAAGCTTGACGCTTTTTTAACGTTACTCATACTCATAACGAAACTCATGGGACAACTTACGTGAGGCAATTGATTTTGAAGAAAAGGCATCAGGAGAAATGACTAACATTGCTTTACTTTTTAAAAATTGTTACAACGAAGCTGTGTTTTCTAAACATGAACCAAAGTCTAGAGGTTTCAGAAATGACACCGAGATAAATAATCTCTCGAAATAGAAGCCATATATTTACAAGAAGGAAAAAGATCCCATGCTGAACAGTTCTCAGCTCGGAAGGACAAGCTGGTGGAAATCTCTCGACTGAAACTATGTTCTTTTGAACCCTTTCTAAAAAGGAAGTAAAGATAATCATGCGTTAATATTCAGAGCGATGGTAAATATCTTTAAAAAAAAAGCAATCTAACAAATTTGATGAAAGTGCATCGTTCAAGGTCGTAATAATCCCGAAAAAGCAGTCCTTCACAATGTTTATATTGAAACGATTTAAATTCTGCAAACAAAAAAGAGTCAAAGTGACTCAATTCAAAAAAAATCTTTTTAAATTTTTCTTCCCGTCATCATGCAACTGGTCTTACAACTTTAAGGGTACTCTT
Organism: Orthonevra nobilis; assembly: GCA_963555765.1. NCBI lineage: Eukaryota > Metazoa > Arthropoda > Insecta > Diptera > Syrphidae > Orthonevra > Orthonevra nobilis. The sequence goes on from OY743225.1 coordinate 64,940,758, forward strand.
GAAACAAAGGCTCTTGAAATTGTGGATTTCATTCAGAGAAGGCTTTAGTTGAATTTTTATGTTTGCTGACGTAATCGAAATGTCAAACACATATTGTTATTTGATTGTTAGTATTCAACTGTGAATCAGTAAAAATGTTTTTTGATCGGTTGCGTAGTTTTTGTTTGGCGTTGGAAATGGAAACTCAAAACGAACATTCACGTCATATTTTGCTGTTTTATTTCCGGAAAGGAAAAAAAGCATCTCAAGCTTATCGCAAAGTTATGTGCTGTTTATGGTGACGAAGCTTTAAAAAAGCGGTAGAGTCCAAATTGGTTTGCCAAATTTCGTTCAGGTGATTTTTCACTCAAAGATGAAAAACGCTCTGGTCGTCCAGTTGAAGTTTATGAAGACCAAATCAATGCAATAATCGATTCGGATCGTCAAAGTACAACACGTGAGAAGCTCCATGTATCACATACATGTATTGAAAATCGCTTAAAACAACTTTGCTATGTACGAAAACTTGATTTATGGGTTCGTCATGAACTGATTGAAAATCATTAACACACAACGCATTTACATCTGCGATGTGTTGAAGAAACGTAATGAAAATGATCCATTTTTAAAACGAATGATAACTGGTGATGAAAAGTGGGTTGTTTACAGCAATGTCAATCGAAGAAAATCGTGCAGCAAGACAGGTGAACCAGCTTAAACAAATTCAAAAGCTGATATTCATCAAAAGAAAGTTATGTTATCAGTTTGGTGGGATTACAAAGGATTTGTCTACTTTGAACTTTTACCACCCAACCGAATGGTCAATTCAAATGTCAACATTGAACCACTAACAAAATTGAATAATGCAGTTGAAGAAAAGCGGCCAGAATTGACTCGCTTGTGATGGTGTTGTATTCTATCATGACAATGCAAGGTCACACACATCTTTGGTCACTCGGCAAAAATTATTGGAGCTTGGTTGGGATGTTTTGCCACATCCGCCATATAGTCCTGACCTTGCACAATCTGATTACTTTTTATTTCGATCTTCGCAAAACTTCTTGAAAGGTAAAAATTTCAATAATAATGATGATGTGAAATCGTAGCTAGTTGTGGAATGTGGAGTAATGTTGTTGCCTGAAAGATGGCAAAAGGTCATTGCTCAAAATTGGCAACACATTACAGAATAAAGTTATTTCGTTCCATGAAAAAATTGTCTGTTATTTTCTAAAAAATCCGCAATTATTTAGTTCTGGTTGTATGATTAATGAAACTTTATTGTTGAAACATCCAGTGTTAAAGTTGTTGTAATGGAATCGATTTCACGTAGAGTTGGATACTCTAAGAGGCATGAGCATGTGTTTCTTTGCGCCTACAGAAGACTAGCTATTATTTTGGGTCGTTTTAAACTTTATATTGTTTTTTGAACTGCAGGAGATACTTTTTTGAGTTTCTTTGCCTTACACTTCTAGCCATGGACGGCCAGCTAGCTTCATCGTGAAGCTCGACAGGATAGAGCTCATACTTTCTCCAAAATGCTTTTGCAATCTCGTGCACTACATTTATTGAATGAATGATGTTTTCACAAACCAAATTGAAGTTGGTAGGGCAAATTTAATAGCACCATAATTTTTTTTTGGCTTTTTTTTTAGTACTGTGCACCCTTATGTGATCAAAAACAGCAGTAGGTCATATTCACTATGGTTATTTTGCATATTCTACTTCTCCTCTATTTCATTCTCTTAGATCAAGTCCTTTGCGTGGTAGTATTTCCATCAGGCTCAGTTTTAATTTGCTTTGCATAATTTCAAGACTTCCAATAAATCTCCCCAAACACTGCTTCCGTTTACATTCCAATTTATCTCAACATAAACGATTTTGCTCACCTGTGAACCACCTCATAAGGACCACCAAAAAAATAAAAGTAATAACTTCAATAAATATCATCATCCTTAAGCCCTTGAACGGTTGTCGTTCACCCTGACTCCAGTTGCCAAAAAAAAAACGAAAAAACCAAACATAAAAATGTTGCAAATTTAATGAACTACCTCTCTTACTAAACACAACCATTAAGGGATGAAGTTCCGGGAGTTCCGCATTAGAGGGGCACTTGTACCGCTTAGCCAAACTGTGCGCACACATTCACAAAACAAAAACTGATGATGAATGGAACGATGCCGCTCTAATGATAATGATGGCAATATCACTTTATAGTTTACCCAACAGAACCAGGATCCATTGTTGGGCGCCAGCCAAAAGGACAGACACTCCAACAAATGGCCGCACACTCATGGATTTATTATTTGAATTTTGATGTTCCCTTTGCAGAGCACAATATCCCGCAAAGGTTACTGCACCACACCGTGATAGGTATTTAATAACAATCGGGCTAATAAATTCTTCAGCAAAAAACCAGTAAAAAAAAAATGTTGATGAAACACACCATCCGGCGCCATTTGCCGCTCTGCCGTCTGCCATTTTGGTGTTTGGTTTCGAAAATCCTGTTAACGTGTAAAAATTTATTTACATCACGACAAATTATTTATTGCTTGTCAAATTTATTACCTAACCTTTGTTATGGGCTCGGTTGGGCAGGCGGGGGTATCTGGTTAGTATCGAATGAGAAAATCAAATAGGACTGGGAACCTTCCCGACTTCTCAGAAAAAAAAACACGTGCCATATGGGAGAGAATAAAAAATTGAATGGAAACGAGGTTGGCAGGAAAGTATAAAAATAAAAGGGTTTCTCTGGTTGGGCAGGAACCTGTGTTTAGTTGTGATTGTAATACTGACTAAGGGGATGCTGTTTAGCTGCTGTGTCAGTTGACAACCAACATTTCTGTTGTTTTTGTTTTTTTGTTTCACCATTCAGCGTCACTGTTTTCCGCAATGTGCTACTATTGTGACATAAAATCTATTCGCATGAATAAACGTAATAAATTGTTTTGCAAAGAAGGCACAAAAAAATGAATAAAAAATATTGAGGCGGATACGGTATGGCCGGGTATTTTGTTTGGAAATTATTGCGACATGTTATGAGGCATATGGTCAATTTGGGTGTTTTATTGCTGTAAAATTGTGATTTAGTGTTGTTTTTTTGTTTTTATTTTGCCTGCCTCTTTATTATCTTAATTCGTGCTGAACGGTTTTTAGGCTGCATACTAATGGCATTCAGTCAAAGAGTTTAATTTGTGTGCCTCAATTATGAAATGAATTATCGATTAACTGAAGCGTTTTATACAGAGCAACTAACTTTGATGATGCTAAATTACGTGGTGGATTTAGGTCGAAGTTGACTGTCACTTTGACACTACACCAATGAGCTATCCTATAAAATATCATCGAGAACAACGTTCAGCAGGAATTTGCTCGAAGAGCGATATGATGACGCGAAGGTATTGATAAACAAATTCATAAAAAGAGCAAAAGAAATAACGTTGACGAGTAATACTGGGACTCCTTCTACGACGGAAAGTTATATGGCAATAACTGCCCATTTTATTGATAAAGATTGGATCATTGAATCATTTTTAATTGACTATTTTCCGTTGACTGAACGTCACACGGCAGAATACATTAGAAATGAGGTAATCCAAATCATTTGAAATTGGGGCAGCAAACATAACAAGCTGGAAAGAGTACAGAACGAAAAGCAGTCAATCAGAATATGACACAAGGAGGAGTCAATTTTCCTACAATTTACAAAAAATTATTACGTGTACTGAATAACTTAAATACATTAAATACATTTCAGCAGCACTTAAGGAAGTAAACCTCAAAGTCAATCAACATCATCATCAATTGGTATCATGGTCTACAATGGAGGCATAACTGGCAACTGGAAGCAGACTGATCACAAAATTGTCCAGAAAACATAATTTTGAATTTGCAGGTATACCAATTAATAGCGAATAAAATACTGCGAACTGAGCGAATGCAAAAATGTTGATATCAAATTCTCTCACCTTATTCGCATTTTAACCAAGGAACAATCGAAACTACTACTATACTACACAATTTCTTTCACAATTGCCGAGCATGTCTTCCTTAATATTCCAATTTACTCACTTACCCATTGCATTGCACAAACGGTCAAATAACAGCTCATCTGCTATCACAACGTAACAGTAGTTAGCCTTGCATATCAGAATCTCTTTTAAGAAATGTGTACAGTCATTTTTTGTGGCTTTAGATTAAAGAATTTAGGTCAACGCTTCCAAATCAGCTCTAAGTCAGCGCTTTCAAAAACCCTTTAACCATTTTTCATTAATAAACAAAATCACCTTCAAAAGTACCTCAGAAAGCTGTACATACATAAATTTAAGTCAGCCTTTCCAACTCATCACGTGAAGTTTCTTAAAAAACTTTTTTCTGACTTTCATCCTCTGCCTACGTTATAATAACTTTCATTCAAAAATGTCTTCTCTGGATGCATCCATCGCGCAAAATGTTGTTACGTTTCGCACGAACAATGCAGCTCAAGTAGAAAACGCCAGCAAAACTCTGTTCAGACAACCGCCAGATCCAAAACTGTAATGGGGATTTTATTATCTAAAATTAAATCTTGGATGGATGGCAAGCAAAGGCACAGAGGCTGCTGAGGAGGAGCCCTCCTTTGTTTTCAAGGTGTTAAATCTGCCATGGGCTCGTTGAATGAATACTAAACGTGTGGTGCTTGTAGAGTGAGCTTTGTGTGACGCTACCAGGCAACATGTGTGGTTAATTTGTAAAATGTTTGCCTAGCCCTTTTTGGTTAAAAAAAAAGAAGAAGGTTATATTCATATGCTGGAAGATAGGTCTGAGATTTACACGTTACTGATTAGTTAAAAATGGGTTTTTTCGAACTGTTTTGAATTCATATATTATGAATTTTATTTTTGTTCAACATCAGAACCAATTAAGGATGACTAGAGTCAAGACAACAGACTCGGATTGAGGTTCAGATTAGGTCAGGGATTTTACGTTTTAAAGAACTAATGTAGAATATAAATTCAAATTCAACATCAGTGTTCAAATTTGGAAAATATAAGAAAAGTTGTCCATCTCTGCAACATAAGACGAGAGGTCTATTCAGACAATAGATACCAATTTTTCCTGGTAAGGACTCTGAGAACGTTCAGACGATATGTAGGTCAACTAATGTCAATCTGTATTGAAAGATTCAATTTAGTTTAAAAATAAACCAGATTAAATAAAACGTTGTTTTGTCTGTTTCATGAAACAAAGTAAACGAAACTAAACGAACGTTTTTGTTTTGTTGCGTTTCGGTAGTCAGAAATACATGCCATGAAATACGAGTTACATACACAACGAAAAAATATATTTAAAACAAAGCAAAGCGAATTGTTGATTGTTGACTCTACGGTTATGGAAAATACAAAATCAGAACAAGGTTCTCCTAGAATGAGCCCAGTGCTATCCGAAAGGAATAGGACTTCGTCTACATGTTGTTAAACAACACTTAAAGCTAGTTGCATATTTCATTTTGCTTTTCTTATTTTTTATAATTGGCTCGCTCTTTAAGAGGATATGAATAGTCTTAAAATGCGTGTAGCACAGAGAGAGCGGAAGAATTATGAGAAGAATGAAATATAGTATGTATTATTCAGCGCATTTTCGGAAACAGCCGTGTAAATATTTATCGCTTCTAGTGGGAGGTGTCGAAGCACAATGTTCGATATCGTGAAAATCAGCCTTTTATATAAACATGGGATTTGTCGTTTCATTGGCGTTGACATTATTTGGCATGTTATCGTCATTGAACTCGGTAAAACCGCCGTTCTCTGATCGCCATTGCAGCACTTCATATAACACATTTTGTTTATTTCCTTTTGAATCCAATGTAACATTAGCACTGATAGCACTTCGTGAGACTTATTTTTTGATAGACAACCGATTGTAGCATGTTTCCGTGCTCGTCATGTGCGCTCAATGGACAACAATTCCCCAGTTTTCGACAGTATGCGGATGGAGATGGTTCGAAAAATAATCACCCGCTCCGTAATTGCGTCTCTGTTTGGACTTCATAGTAGCTCGAATATTTCGATCGAAAAATCCTTTTAGGGCTCCGAAAATCCACACGCAGTCATACAACAACTGAAGTACAATAACGTTTACAAAGCAAAGCTTTCGTCTGTCAAATCTCATGCTTCTCAGATTGTCTGTTTGAACCTGAGCGATTTTCATGCCTGTTCTTATAACAGGTTTTTCAACAGGGACGCTACAAAAGTAGAGCAACAGGGACAGCAAACGACACCATATTTCTTGCCGCTCTTTTGACATTTTTCTACTACATTTTTTTACTATCGAAATTCGGAGTAAGTGGCCTCAACGTTAATCGAAAAATCATCTTCAGCGATGAGGATCATTTCTGGCTGAATGGCCCCGTCAATAAACAAAATATGTGGTATTGGTCAGACAGCAATCCATACGTACTGCATGATTCATCATTGCATCCCGAAAAAAATACGGTTTGATGTGGTTTATGGGCTGGCGGCGTCATTGGGCCGTACTTCTTCTGTGATGATCAAGACCAGCACGTTACTGTGAATGGGGATCGCTACCGTTCAATGATAACCGAATATTTTTGGCCCCAATTGGATGATATGGACCTGGAAGACATGTGGTTCCAACAGGACGGCGCCACAAGCCACACAGCGAATGTCACAATTAATTTATTGGAAACCAAATTTGGAGAACGTGTTATCTCACGAAATGGTTCAGTCGCTTGGCCGCCTCGGTCGTGCGATTTGACGCCGTTACACTATTTCCTGTGGGGCTATGTCAAGTCTGTGGTCTTTCCCAACAAGCCAGCGACGATTGATGAACTTTGTACGAATATCGAACGTGAAATTGCAGCAGTATCGGCCGATTTATGCTTGAAAACCGTCGAAAATTGGGTTCAGCGTTTGGACTTCTGCCCGTGGTGGACATGCAAAAGAAATCGAGTTCCATACATAATGGCAACGAACGTACTTTCATAGGAATAAAAAATTTCATTGATATCCAAAACCGTTTTTGTTTTAATTAAAAAAAAATTATTGAAAAACGCTTTACATGCAACGATTTCCATGTCATGTAGTACGGGCTGGAGTATTCGCTTTACTCTTGAACAGCTTTGGAAAAAAGGAGTTCGTGAGACTAATTTGTTGTTTGACAACCGAATAAACCATATGTCCGTGCTCGGCATGTGGGGTCCATGGATACTGTTAATGCCACTGTTTTTGACAGTATGCAGATGGACTGATTGAAAAAATTGGAGTTCAAAGATCTCGGATCATTCGCTTACAAGGTCAAAAAAATAATCACCCGCTTCCTTATTACGTCTCAGTTTGGACTTCAGAATAGCTCGAGCATTTCGCTCGAAAAATCCTTTTGGGGCTCCAAAAATCATAAAACAACAAAAGTGCAATAACGTTTACAAAGCAAGTTTTCGTCTCTGTCAAATCTCATGCTTCTCAGATTGTATGTTTGAACCTGAACGATTTTCTTGCCTGTTCTTATATACTTGAAGAAGGGTTTTGAGACGGTCATCGTGAAGCGTCGTTACAGCAATAGTTTGACTAAAAATGATGCTTTGCGATTGGAGAGTTTATGAAATGACAAACGCATAACACGACAGCTTTTGCTGTCAAAAAAAAAACACAAACTTCTAATCTTCGATCGCATGTTTAGCAAGGTATGAAAAATAAGATTATGGATTGCTTATTATAACTTAAGAGTGGTATCAGTGCGGCAACGATTAATAAAATAAACCACATTCGTTGATCTCAAAGCCAACATCACTCAACATAAATCGCTGCCTTTTTAAAGGACAAAAGGAAATGTCGCAGCTCACGTTTTCCATCACGATACCACATCATATATCATGCTTGCGCCAATCGCATATCATCGAACAGCATTTCCCCCTTGTGAGCACGTTACTACCCGAAAATTGCCTTTCGTGAAATTCCTGATCCGCTTAAATTGAAACTTGCACAAACCAACAACCAAACATACATCATATAACCTGACACAGGAGTTTGAATTCCTCTTGCTGGCTGTTGTATCGGTGTATCGATGTTTTGAATGTTGAATGTCAAAAAATCTATAAAATTCATTTTTTATCCTTGCAATTATTTATCTCGCTTTCGTTCTCGCCTAACAATGATGATGTCAAACAATGAATACACGCTTTCTGGCGTCGTCCGTCATCGTCAACGCTAAAGGCTCAAGGCTCCTGCCCATTCATGTCTGGCGAATTACTCAGATTCCTTTCGTGTTTACATCTCGTCCTCGGCTTATTCTTTTCCGTTTTTTTTTCTGTGACACTGCAAATACACGAAAGGAGTGCGAGATACGTACAAGTAGGCAGGAAGGCAGGAAAGAAACTCGGCATGAGCAAGACTACTGCCTTTAGAGAAGTTCAGGACAAAAGGATATCATCCACGAGCGATAACAAATAACCCCACAATAAATCCAACCATCACGCCCCATGCTCGGCTACGGAGCATGAAGACGAAATCCTTTCAAATCCGCTCGCATTGGAATGGAACGCTCCAATGTGAATGTCTCAAAGGTGTCAGGGGATGAAAGATAAGACACGTCGAAGAATTTTTATAAATTTCCTTTCTTTCTTTTTTCTGCTTTCATCATTTGGGGCGGGTGGCAAACTGTGCTAGAGAATGAGATATGTGAGCACTATCAATCAAAGGATGTGTGATTGAAATGTGCCGGCTTGCGAGTACGAGACGAGCACCTCGTAGGTGTACTTGTACCTGTAAGGTACCAGGGAATCCTATGAAGCTAAGCGCCGAAGTGAGTTTTGATGTTGTTTGCGATGTTTGTGTACGTTGCGTGTCGTTGTGCTTATATTTTATCTCGCTTATATGTCACGGCTGGATTGAGGAGTTTATTTATTTTTTATGTATCTTGTCATTAGCGGGTTGGTAAGATGACTTGGGAGCAGAAAAGAAAAACAATCTGTTTAAGGAACATTGACATAATCAAAAGACCTTGGTAATTGTTTTTGTGATGCTTCAAAAGTAGCTCGTTTGGATACACTGATGCAGACAATATCATCCAAGCCTAAACATGTATGATGGATTTAAATACCTTAGCGTTATTGATAGACCTGGTCAAAGCGTTCAACATGGTAAATCACAATATGCTCTTCGATTAACTCTATTAAGTTGATCGCAGAGGTCACTTCTACATTTGATTGGCTTCGTATTTTAAAGGAAGATACCAAAGAGTTAGATTTGGTGGGGTTCTTAGTAATAAGCCTCAGTTAAATATTTGTGTACCTCAGGATTCTGTCTAAGGACCAATCTTATCTTCAATTTTCATAAGTTCCTTCCCTGAACAGAAGTTTATTAGTCTTTGCTGGCAGACTTAAAAAATAAAGTAGACTTGCGGGTGGACTTAAAAAATTAAGGCAATATTTCGCAAAGATTAAACTGCTTAGAAGCGAAAAAACTAAGATGAGCAACTCGAATCGATTGCAAGTTGATTTAACATTCTTCTAATTGTTTAAAACGTTGATTTTCAATCATATGTATGTATGGCCAAGTCAAATGTCAAATTACTGCTATGTGCTGTGTAATCTGAAACTGAATTGGAGGGCAGATGAAAAAGAAGTTAAAAAAAAATTATGACGGTAAGACGTAATGTAATCCTGATTAGGACGATCTTTTGTACAAAGCTACTTTCAGCTCTTTATATATTTCGGACTTTCTAATTCAAAATTGCAATACATATAAGAAATGGTTCCGTCACGAAAAATCTTTATGGAATATAAACTGAAAATTCGCCCAGCTGACCTTAGAGTGTTATACATGAAGGAAGACAACAGAGGATTAAACACCATATCAGTTTCCTGTACAATTCACTTAAGTCACCGGTAAAATTATTTTATATAAGTCGCTCTGCGAAGCGAATTTATCATTGTCGGTTTTCACTTAGTTTTTAGGGTTTTGTTCCCAAAGGGCCCAAAATAAACCCTTTTTTCAAACCTCAGCTGCCCGTCTATCTATTATATGGCGACCTCTGCAATTTTCAGAAAGTGTGATCTGCTTTTACCGCTACAACAAAAAAAAAATATGTTAATGGGGTTCCCCGTACAAAGAAAGTGTTTCATAAAATCGTAACTCAACTTAACACCTAACAGTAGACTATGAGTTTCATGCAGCATTTCATTTCGTCCATCGAACACAATGTAGAAGCTCGAACTCCATTTAACAACATTAAGCAACTTTAAGAAGGAATTGTACAGTTTTCTAGCCAACCAAACAAAGTGTCGCATCCCTACGTATGTACGTGTTTTACAATGTCATTTTTTAAAAACAATCATGGGATTTTGGAATGTCTTTGAGTTATGATTTTCCCAGCATTTCAATTAATCACTTAAAACAAAGGATTTCAAAATTAAGAAAAATGTAAACATTATGTGACGTTGGGCGTGTTGATTACGCATTAAAAGCACATAAGGTTATTCAATGTTAAGATAATTTTCTTCTTATTTTTTAACTTTTTTTAATCCCTTCTTAAGAGTAATTTCTTTAATACGTTAACAACTATAACTTAAATACGCTCCAGTGTCACAAGACACTTGTATGCCCATATTTATTTTCAAGACAATATCGTAATTATCAATACACGGTTGTGACAGGAGTTTAGGATGGGAAATTAAGGATCGCACTAAAACCACTACAATTTGACGTTCATCGATTTAAACATTTCTATAGTAGGTCTGCACCAATTAATCTTTTAATCTTGTAATCGTTTTAGATCCTTGTTTGTTTTAACTTTTAAATCTCCAATCTGAAAGTTCTTATTTTTATTGGAATTACAAGTAAACCGATGTCCATTTTTTACTGTGTCTGGCTTAATCTTGCATATTTGTGGACGATGCTATGAGAGATCACAAATTAAAAAACATAGTGTTGCATTGGCACGGAACCCTTCGTTCGACGTTCAATTCCCACTTGTCTTCTCTTTGCCTATTGTGTGGTCTATGACTGCATTTTAAAATGAGATAATTTGAGTCATATCACTTGACAGGTTATTATTTCTGATGAATTTATTGTTTATATGTCTATTTTGTTAATTTTTTTAATAAAAGGACAGAGTTAAATATGGAAATTCAAGCGGTTATCATCGCTCAATAGAATTTGTGTCTGTTGGTTAAAAGTACGTTAACAAATCAATAATCACAAAAGAACAATTTATGTTCAAAAATTGATTAAATCCGAAATATCTCTAGCTTGAAAAGATCATCTCAAGGCTGAAAAACTCATAAGCGAGAGAACAATTTGGAGACGCCTTGCTAAATTCGATTTTGGTATGTATTCAACATTAAGTTGCAATGTTGCAATTCGAATAACCTTCTAAAACTGATTCTTATTGATGAACAAGAGTTGATTTAAGTTTTACAGATAAAAAAAGCAAAACTCTTTCGGATGCCGTAAATTACACATCAGAAATATGCACCAGTCATTCAAACTATTATGCATAGTGACGAGTCCGTAATATTCTAAAGTTATTTTTCGTCTAACGGTTATGGAAATGAAGTTCCAATTGATGGTATGTAAGTACATTAAACAAACGCTTTCGTTTCAGTCTGGCGATAGATTCGGCGATGTACTTCCAACAGGATGCAAAAATGCTGCAAAAACATATCGAATCGTTTCTGAACCGATTGCAACAATCTATAAAATCGTATATTTTTTACTTATTTAGGGTTTAGTTATGTGTCTTTAAGCTTTCGTACCGCAAATGGAAAAACAAAATATTTTTCTCAGGGACGCCTGGAGTTCATTGAAATAAATATCAAGTTCTAAATAATGCACCTTTTAAACTATGAAAAATTTGCACAGTCAAAAGATATGGCTGTTTTTGTTTATGCTTATATTTACGCTTATTTAAGTGAACGTTAAACGCGCCTCAATTTTACACCTAGAAGAACATTGAGCGGTGATACGGAACCCTTCGGTTGCGTGTCCGATTTGCACTTGGCCATTTTCTAAAAGTGAAAATTTTGTTTGTCGAGTCCGCATAGAGACCTATGTATTTTCATTCGTTTAATTCAAAGTATTGTATGACAAACTGACAAGCCGATAGAGTTGCAAGTATGTTTAGCATAACCACACACTTAGTCACGATAAAATCGCTGGTAATCCAGTCCTGTGATAGCATTTACATAAGATTGTCAATTGCAAAATGTGTTGCTAAATTCCTGCCGCCTTTCGGATCTTTTTGAGTCTCTTTAGTTCAGGAAACAAAAAGCAAATCAAATGTTCTCCTGTACCTATATTTTATTTATGTCGTTCATAAGATTCGCAAATTGTTTTTTTCGATTTTCACTTAAGAAGAACAAAAGCTTTTGAAAAGTTTAGCACTAACGAAATTGTTTCAATATAATACTATCTTCAAGTATTCATTTAAGGCCATCATCTACATGGCAACATAAAGGGGGCTTGCGCGCTTTTATTTGCCGAGAAAAGCGGAAATGTTTGCACTTCCATTTCCATTAGCAAACAGGAAAGAATTCGAATACTCAGAACTGGAGCGTGAGCATCCCCCTTAACCTTGAGTAAGAAAAATCATACAAAAGAGTCCTTCAAAACGGCAACCCATCCGCGTGAGTACATTTTATCTCATACTCCATTTCTTTTCAACCCATATAAGGACATTCTTGCGGCGCTCTCAACGTCGGTCGTTAACAATACCAAAGCCAATTTGTTTTCAGGCAGTTACAGTTGCACATGATTTTTTCCACACACCCATTCTGAAGGATAAGTCCACAACAAAGGCTCCATCCAGGTAACTTGTCTAGCTGTATACCATATAAGATAACTAACAAGGATGCTAAGTCGTCCTATGTATTCCGGGCTACCGATCAAAGGGATACAAAATCGGCCTTCAAAGACGCAGACCGAATCCGAAACGAAAAGACCAAGACCAAGAAACTAGGCGAATTTATTTAAATTAACTTATCAGCGTAAAATTGGAAAATAGATATGAATTGCAGATTCCATCTTTTGGCAATTTAAAGCTAAGTAATCCATAATGGGATTTGGTTGCTTCGGCTGGTTGCGTGCGGTGCGGTGTGGAGTGTGTATGTGTGTGGTTCGAATCGAATCGACCGGCATAACAACTGGTGATGTCATCAGTTTCTTTGGCTCTCCGCACAAAGAATGAGGAGCTTCCTTCTGGATTTGCTAAATTCCAATTTTTTTTTCTTGCCTCTTTTCCTGGTTTCGAAATGAATGGATAAATTTAGGGAATACATATTTGCATAATGCCTGCTTTTGGTAATGTATCTAGAACTGATTTTGTGTGGGGCTTCTGTGTCCTGGAGTTTAATCTGATGATGAACACAAGAACTTTTGCATGTACAATTTTTGCAAATCAATAGATTTGGGGTGCGGAGGAAGGATGATTATTCGAAGAATCTAGTAAGTCTGTTATAGTTAATTTAGGACACTGATTGCTTTTGTCAGCAGCAGAGAGTGGATAATATCTTTACTGTACATTTGTGGTCGGAAAGTTATTGGTTTATCTTTGTTATTTCGGTTCGGGTAGCATCTGGAATTGAGTCGGGAGCGGCAATAGGTTTTTGCGGTCAAACTAGTTCTAGTTGTTTTATAAAATGATTCTACTTTATGTATCCACTTTGGAATATTTATGTTTGCATACAAAATTTTAGTATTCTACGAAGCTAAAATATTTGTTAGCCGATTTTTAGTACAAACATATTTTGAGTTAAATGTGACATCAGTTTTGCACATGGCATCAAATGTCCATGGGCTGTATGACCTTCCATTTTGGCGAAGACTGGCCGGTCAGATTGATTCTTAATTTTGGATTCTTTTAAAGTCTCGCGTTGACCATAAACCATGCAATTCTCGTTATGACTTTTGCAATTTAATGTGCAGAATAAATTTCAGCCGGAAAGTTACACGAGGACAAGTGGAAAAAATATTGCGAACAAAGAAATACTCGCACAAAGTCTTCCACACCAAGGACATCAGAGAGTACTGGACATCAGTTCTAACATTTAGTTTCTACAAAATGCTATGAGCCTTGTTGCATGTGGTATAGGAATATAATTACTTGTCGGAAGTCGGACAACATCGGAAATACGTATTCCCGAAAACTCAAAATCTCGAAAGCGGAAAATCAAAAATCCCGAATTAAATTAAGATTTTTTATTCAGTTTTCAAACACAGACTGATGTGGTATGAAAAAGGCCTGGTTCAGATACTGCAACGGGCAATCGTCAACGTGGGACATAATCACTCATATCTAAGGTTGGTTGGTTGGTGAGGATGAGCTTTATTTGCTCTTAATTTAGGCCTCTGATTGGGCCTTATGTGTTCTTCAATTTCCTGTATGGAAAAGATTATGGTTCGGACGGCGGGTTGAAGTGTAATAGAGATAGTCTTGATTTGTATGGTCAGGAGATCTTTTCGTACATTTCGTGAAGTCCAAGATCACACCAATCCCTATTCTTTTGAGGTGCGAAAGATCCGGCATCAGGGCTGATCCCAGTATTTTTTGTCGCAGTCTCGTTGTTTCTAAGAAGTGCAAGAGGAAGTGTCCCAGATCTTCCTCTTCCTCCTCCCAACTTCTATATGTTGAGATTTCTGCTAGTCCAAGCTTATGTAAGTGCAGATTTCATATATCATACCAAAGGAAACATCATCGAAGCTCTCAAGGCGATAAAACAAAAGATCAAAAGATTTGGTGTTCAAATTGGAATTGCCTTGGGTCATCACATCACAATATTAATATAAACTTGAGGTTTTCGAGGAGTTTTTCTTTCTCGGAATAAACATTAACTCCACAAATGACACCTTGCTGAAGTTCTGACGAAAACGGATCCTAAGCAATCGATGCAACTTTAGTTTATCCAAACAATTAGAGTAAAATCTCGTGGCTCAAAGGACCAAATGTACGCTCTACAAAGGACTTATTCTGTCATTTTATTAAAGTCGGATGTTGGATGATAAAAAAGACAGCAGAGCCAATTCAGCCGCCAACGGTTCGATCTGAAGAAAGAAAAACCACGCTCAACTATAGACACTTTCGAGACGCAATTACCAGGCTTACGAAAAATGCATCACAAAGCATTCAGTGAATTAAATTTTTCGAATGCGTTCAATGATGCATATTAAGGCTTACACAAAAAAAATGCAATCATTATTCATTAAGGACTTGGGGCCTCCTGAGATTTATCGCGATGGCGAAGTGCCACTTCCAATGATCAACAAAATAGTAAGCGGGGCCAAGACCAAGACACAAAAAAAAGGAAATTGTTTTCGTAATTCCGTGATATTTCCACGGATGTCCATCTCATATTCGATTCGGATGCTTACGTCGTTTTGCTTCAATAATGGAAAGTGATGTGTGATCACTTTATATATTATACCAGGATTAGTTTGTAGCTGACAATTGGGCATACTTTCATCCGACCATACCTTTGAACTGATACGGTGTTCACCGGAATCGATTGCTTTGTCGGACTTGAGTATGCCTATCGTTGGTGCACTCCATTAAATTATGTACGTTGCCGGTCGTCACTAAAGCTGTGGCCGTTAGCGGAAGATTAAATAGTCTGTAGAAGTATTCTTTCCAAATGATCAGCATCGATTGCGTCTTCAACCTTTTTGATTTTATCTCACAGCATTGGCATGTTCGCTTTGTGTACCTCTTTGTAATAGTTTGTGTCATTAGATCAGTTATTTTGCACTTCTACTCATTTGATCGCACCCTACCCATGCTCTTTACTTTTCCTTGTATTCATTCCTTCTTCTAAGATCATAGAGCTCATGAGAAGATACGTCTGTTTGTCCGGATTTGGTTTGGTTTCATTTGCTGTTTTGGACTTTTTGGACTGTATGCAAGGGTCTACATCAATTGTATCTTTTAAGATTGTCTTGCCTATTTTCGCCACAACGACGTCACAGAGATGCCCAACACTTGAGAACGAAGTATGAAAGACACATTTGGGCTTTCTGCAACTAAAGCCTCAGTGGCAGCAATATTCTCGACACTACGGCCACTCAAATGCACAGAAATGTCAAAAGTGCGACAAGAAATATGGCGTCGTTTGCTATTCCTGTCGCTCTACTTTTGTAGCGTCCCTGTTGGAAAACCCGTTTAATTCCTTACTTGTTTGGATGTGCTTCCAAGCGCCAAAGGCCTGAGGGGAAACTCAAGAGCTTTCTAATGCTCTCTTTCTTAAGTTTGAAGATTTCTCTGCAAGAGAAGCAACCGATCAAGTTCTTTGTGGTTCGGGGGCAGACACATTGCTTGACCAAAGGTCATGGTTAGGAATGTCTACTTCAAAGAGCCGCCCAAAACAGGATGTGATGTTTTTACTCTCGGTGTTCGAGCAGAACATGTCCTTCTCCATGATGACCTTAAGTGTCCCGTTTAGTCATCTGGTTTGTATTTCATTGCATTGCTTTATTAGAGCATATCTGCCGCCTATTTTCCTAATGAAAATGCCAACAAGAGACAACTCTATGACGGCTTCCAGTGCTTCAGGGACGCTCAAACTAGCTATACATTGTACTTTTATTAGGTTTTTAGAGATTGTTAGTTCTAAAGTTTTGGGTCACCAAACTATAGCTGCGTAGGTTATTAAAGCTCTGACCATTATGGTGTGCAGCGAGTATATCTTAGGTTTGAGACCCCAAGTCCTACATATGAACCGCTTACAGGCCCACATGGCTTTGGTCACGCGTTGATATGACAAGTTCAGTTCAGTTTCTTGCCCAGGATAGCACCAAGATACTTGACTTCATTGAAGTATTCCAGACAGGATTCCTCAATCACAATTGGAGTCAGTTGTCTGAGACCGAATCAGTTGTCTTCTCATTGTAAAAGGACCAGAACGGTTGTTATACTAGGATTCACATGGAGTTCTTCACATTAACACCATTCTAAGACTTTCATTAATGCTGAATGCATAACGTTAGTGAACGTAGTGCCATATTTACCTCTCATCACAATCGCTAGATCATCAGCATACCCATTCCGTAGTCATGGAATTCCACCTAGTTTTCGGATATGGTCCATTCGCCTTTACCGTCGAGACCAATTTTACGGCGCTATCACTGGAACCATCATCCAGCGCTAGAAGTCTCAACAAGTCGTAGTTGTCCTTGCTGTAGTGGCTACTTTATTGGCTTGTCAAAAAATAATGATCAATCTACCAAAAAGCAATTTTCGAATAAAAATCTGTAAATTAAACGAATGAGAATAAATCGATATCAAATTTCTTCGTTCCAAACTCAATGCAGGAGCAATTACATCTGAGTATCAAACCACTGCATGCCTTTAACTTATCCTCCTGCCCGCTCTGTGAATGCATTTGATGAGAAGTCATAATCTCTTGATCGATAAAGTAAAAATCAACAATCAATCAATTGGTGTTGATTTTTCGAATGAAAAACAAGTGAAAAATATTCCGCATACGCCACCGAATCCCTGCAAACCTTATTGATATGTTTTTCCATTGAAGGTCGCTGGCACTGTTCGTGCAATTAAATTGAAGACGTGACAAGCATTCCAATGCTCTCGAGCACCAGAATTCATATTTCAATTTGCTCGGTAAGCCCTTGGAACGAATTAAAGGATATTCCCTCATCTCTTGCACACAAAACTCTAGAAGGGTTTGGATTTTTCTTTCAAAAGCTTTTCGCATAACAACATGCCAAACGAAGGAAATTTCCCGCCGCAACAGAAAAAAACAACAACAGCAAAATAAAATCCCCATAAATACTTAATATCTCACTTTACACCGAAGCCATCGTATTGCCTGCCCTGCCAGTTACTCAGCCCCTGGATTCCTGAGCAAATTTGTTTTACGTCTGCCATTGACACCCTTAAGCACTCACAAAACAATCGATAATTCACTCAGTTAAAAGGTGAAAATGTTTACAGCAAAAAAAAGAAAAGCAAAGGAAATGAAAACCCTCTTAAGAAACAAGGATACAAACAACAGACACTTTTTGTTTTGTTTTACGGATCCCGGAAGCCGCCACCTCAGTAATTACATGGATGCCCTCGCCCCAGCAAAAAAGAGGAACTGATTACGTTACGTGGCAACTGCTGAAACTCCCAAAGAATATCGCACCAATTTGAAAAATAAATCCACCCCTTGTTTTTGTTTTCGAATATTCCCCATGCCAGTCCTTTCGGGACATCAGCTTTGTAGTCGAAAATCCTCCACTACTGACTTACATCCACTGCTCGACTGGTCACAACCCACTTCATTTGGATAATCTCTGTGCTCCGATTGTTGTACGCCATCGCATCGATACAATGCGCGTCCCGAGTTCCCAACTCGTGCATCCATCGCTTGTAACGCTTGTAATTTATTCCGGATGAGGACCTCTGCCTTATCCTTGCGGGGTAAACAATTATTTAAAATCAATGGACGCATAAAAACCGACAACAACAGTTCAATTCAAGAATTCAATAACATTCAAGAAAAAGTTTGAACAAAAACGAAACGAAAAAAAAATCATGGCCAGAGTAGCACTTGGGATGAAGAAGGCTTGGCCTGGAAGGAGCTTTGAACGTCCGTCGTCGTCATCGCCATCGCTCCCCTTCGAGTCGAAATGCAAATTTGCAAAACGCAAGGATCCAAAAGCACTTTTGAGAATTTCTCGTTCTGCGTTCGATAGTTACCCAGTTTGGTCCTTTTCCTCGCAACGGATAAGGAATATGTTGACAATATTGATTCAATATGATGGTTGGATGGTTGGTTGGCTCAGCTGATAGAGATGGATAGAAGCTGGCATCCCTGGCATAGGAGGATGGTTACGTTGTTAGGTTCGTCGATGTCAAATTAAATGTGCTGACATGACAATCCTGAGAGTTACATGTAAGTGACTTATTTGCATACACTCGAGCATCGAAAAGGATTATGGTGGCATGGTGCTTGCTTCTGCTAGCGATGTGGTCTTCCGAATAGGATATTGCTTCTGTTGCCATACACCCACAAATGGATTGACATAGTTACAAGTGGGAGATCTCTTTTCCTTCTGCTTCATCTTCTTTATCGTCTTCAGCGTCCTTGTCTACGAGTGAGTATATGTAGCCTTGTGGCTCCTTGCAAGAGAAGACACAATTTTATTTAGGGTATAATGTGAATTTTACTCGGTTGGTTGGAGCTCGCATGATTATGCGACGATGATGTACGGCGGCGGTTGTCTTGTGTGTGTGTCAGTAGGAAAGGTCAGGTGGTGGGCTTAAGTGCTTTATGATTCCTATTGATGGTTCCTTGATGATGAGTAATGTGGGGGAAAACCTTAGGGTTATTATTGGAATTTCAAATGATGTTATTGGATGAGATTATTAAGAGCGGTATTCGGAACTTATTGAAATTTCATTATTTAGCTTTCATACATTTTGTCTTTGAAAAGCGTGCACATGCTGGAGTGTCTTTGACTTTCAATGAAATTACGCAATTAAAACAAGACTCTTGTATTTTTCAACCACCACGTGCCTTTAGAAACATCTTTGCGATAGTTAAACTCTCGTTGAATTGATTTTAACTCACGAGAGATGGGAAAAGATATCCTAATTTATAACCCACATTCTTAGATTCTACAAGAAAATTCTGCGATTTATAGTCCCGCAGGGTCAAATGAAATCAGCGAATCTTTTCATGTGACACCATTTGGCTTCTTTCTCTGAAGTGATCTCCTGACTTACATGTAAAGCAATCAGCTCTGAAGATAGAACAAATCTATTTGTGGCCCATTTTGTATTTAGCTCAACAATTTTTGTTCATTCTTTACCTTCTCATCTCTAAGTAGAAGATCAAGGATCTTCCCATCAACAAATATGATGGTCCAGAAGATATTCTCCCATTCTTCTGAAGAGGTGTTCTTTCTCACTTGCAAAACTATTGTGTGAGCTTTTTAATTTTCCGTTTTTTATGGCATCTTCCCGGGTGGTTAAAAACAAAAGATGTGTCGTTTTTTCATCTTATTTTAACAACAGATGAGTCGCTATGAAAACGACGAGACGGCAATATCGCAATATCAATAAGTCTTATTCAATGAGTTGGACAACTTTTCGGTAATTTAAATTCAAGGCAGCCAGCAAGCAACTCGTTTCACCCAACCAGCTAATAACAGTTATCAACCTGCCCATACTGCAGCCAGCTAGCAACAAGCACTGCTTGGTGTGCTTAATAGGCTGATGGAATCATCGCCCTATATTTTTTTGAGGACTATGCCGGACAGAGTTATAAAGCTATAAAGTCTTCTCTTTCATATTGAATCTGTATACCTTTAAAAATATACAGCCTCTATTCGATAGCTTGAAACACAATTGTCCCTGATGTATGACGCTTATTTCTTGGCAAAAAGAGCACCTCTCTTCTCAAGTCATGAAAATACAATTTTTAACTATCGGTACTGTCAAGGCTACATTTTTGATGCTCCATTCACTACTCAAAGCTGCATGGTGTTTTGGGAAATTAATTTCAAGCTCCATATCCAATTATGACCACAATAAAGCTGGCTGATACCCCGCTGTTGGACCTACAGTGACGAGCAGAGCTGGTCAAATGTTTTTATTTATTTAGGGAAATGACTAAAAACCAGCAAATTTAAAAAAAATTACTTGGATTTTTAAAATTTTTATGGAGAGCCAAGGAACATATTCTGGAGGAACTAGAATGAAAAGATGTTGATATAACGGAAAAAAAAAAACTGAAATATCCTACTTGTCCAATTTTGCACGTTTTAGTTTGGGTTCGGTTAAATCTGTAACAGTTTGTCAGAAAAGCATTTTTTTTCTCGTATTGGAACGGATGGCAGATCTTATTACTGGTCGCATCAAGGAGAGTCATTGCAACAACACCAGTTATGGTCTGGGGGTGTTT
The DNA here is from genome assembly GCA_963555765.1 of Orthonevra nobilis. NCBI lineage: Eukaryota > Metazoa > Arthropoda > Insecta > Diptera > Syrphidae > Orthonevra > Orthonevra nobilis. Next base: position 64,961,630 of record OY743225.1, read on the forward strand.
CTTATGGGATTCTCTTGGACCGTTAGCGTAAATTGATGGCACAATGAACAGATTTCAATATCTCAATATTTTGCAAAACAATTTGCCAGTGTATTTGTCAACTACAGGCTATGACAGTTCAGAGATAATTTTCCAGCAGGATGGTGAACCCAAACACACCTCAAAAATTGTTAAGGAGTGGCTAGGAATCCAACAATTTCAAACTATGAAATGGCTAGCACAAAGCCCCGATCTCAATCCAATTGATAATTTATGGTCAATTGTGAAGCGAAGATTGGGGCAATGCGAGAATCACCCATCGAATCCCAACATGCTTTGGGATCGCATCTCGCATGAATGGAACCAAATTCCTAACAATTTCCTTCATAATTTGGTCGAGAGTATGCCAAAACGCTGTGCAGCAGTTATAAAACAAAAGAGAGATTGAAATATGAGATAAGCCGCGGAATTATCACTTTTGTCTAAGTTTTTCTTCTGAGTTTTTGAGATCTGTGAGAAAGTTGTTGACAATAGTCTTACTTCTATTCATGCTTCATTAAATATGTCGCTACTAACTAACGTCATTCAGAATCCTATTTGTTTTTCAAAATTTAAGAAAATAATTTTCTAAAACACTCTCCTAAATATTTTAAGCATTTGTTTGAAAAAAAACAAAAAAAGTCCGCGAAATGAACTCGTGAAATAGTCAGGACTCGGACTTCCAGTAAACCCTTCTGGAACATAGTTTAAGTTATTAAGAAACTTAAACTATGTTCCATATTAAAATAGGCTTTACTGTGAAACTATCAAACAGCGAAAAAGCCAACGGCTTAGCGGAACAGTACTTTAAAAATCATACTATTAATTGTAATATAGCGAGTAGCCCAAATGATGTGACTGCGGTTAACGAATCGGTCAATTCAATTAATATCCCCAATACGACAATAGGCCACCACCAATATACTGAACACTCTTAAACTATTTAATTCTCCCTGATGTGTGTATAAAAATTTTGCAGGGTTCATTTAATAGTTGCCTTAATATTGAATACTTTCCAAAGACTTGAAAGTCCACGAGGGTAATACCGATATTAAAACCGGGAAAAATTCCAAGCTTGTCATGCAACTATAGACCAATAAGCCTGCTCTGCTCGATAAGCAAATGTTTTGAACAAATTATCAAAAACAAGTTGGTGGTCCATCTTGATACTAATAAAATTATCCCAGCTGAGCAGTTTGGATTCAGATCACACCATGACACGGTCAGTTATATTCATCGTATAAAAATCCAATCAATCCTTTCTTCGTGGTTTAAGGTGACTGCAAAAAACTCGCTCTCGGACGATTGTAATGCGATTGCTGGTGTACCCCAAGGAGCAGTTACAAGTCCTGTCCTGTGCAATATATACACGTCAGACTTCCCACGCCTCACGAACTGTGAATCTGCTATATTTGCCGATGACACCTGCATCAAAGGCTCAGGCTGTCCTTTTTACACGGAAAAGGGAGGCTTGTCACTCGCCAAGCAACATATTACAAATTTGTGGTGTACAGATCGATTGGGGTCAAAGGCTAAATATCTTGGGGGACACCTAGACTCTTACTTACTCTCTACACATAAGCGAAGTTATAAACAAAATCAATGTTTCAATCAAAACGTTGTATCCATTCATCAATCGCAAGTCGAAAATGAGTGAGAACCAATTTGTAATTTTTAAAATGATCTTCCATGCCATATTGTTCTTATAGTAGAATCTTCCTAGCATTTCTCAACCAACGAGCTACACACGTTGGCAAATAATGAAACTGTCCAAATTAGATTACAGCCATTATTCGTACGCTATAACTTGGCCTGCAGTACTTCTGAAAACCAGTTAATATCAGATCTGGTTATTTAAATTATTTTTATTATTAATAACTTATATGAATATTTATTTATATACATATATGTTTATAAACATTGTCCTTATTTAACTGCTTATTTATTTATATAGTTTTTAAATATTTACATTCTATTTTTTTATTTATTTATTTATTTATTTATTTATTTATTCTTGTTTTTTATTCATATAATTATTTATTCAACTTGTTTTTTTATTTATATGTTTATTTATTAACATTGTGCTTAATTATTTGTATATTCAAATGTTATAAGTCCACATTTATAAAGTCGGTCAAAACCAATAGAATAATAACTCCTGAAGGTTTTTGCCAGAAGCTTTTCCTTCCATTCTCTATTCCTTAACTTTGATATATTTATTTAAAATCTAATCTTTTTTCAGTTGTAAGGTATCGTTATAACAAGTCAATTTAATAAATGCGACTGTATATTCACTCCTACTATGAATAAAGAGGAAAAAAAATATTCTGATTGATTCTTCATATCAAGTTTAAATCTTAAAGGCTAAATTTTGACTTAAAGCCTTCGATTGCTGTCAAATGTTATACAAAGCCAATGTTCAATTTGACATGACTGCGGATGTCAAATTTTCAATACACCTTTGAAAAACTAAATTCGTAGTAATCTCCTGGTAATGTCAAGGCTTACGTAATCCTCTTACGTTCGTTTTAAGTAGATAACACGTCTCCAAGTGCAAGCATCAAACCCCCTCATTCTATTCTTCATCTCTATCTGAACACTTCAATCCGCAATTACAGAAATTATCGCCCCAAACAATCCCAGGATTACAGATGTCGACGAACGAAAATCCATTGTCGACATTTTGATTCCTATCGAATCTTTCAGCCCGGCCTCGGCGACTTTGCCCGAGGGGACAATTATTATTATTATGGCGCCAAGGTGACATAAAAGAATAATTGATCCAGCGACCGGCTGAGAGAGCAATTCACCGAGGAAATGAATGTGTAATTAAATAAGTTTAAAAGTCCTCTCTGCAGGATGACGGTTGGGCAACTGAGAGTGCCGAATGATAAATTGCAATGTCGACGCGACGTTCGGATACTATTTTGTGCCTTAACAATTCAGCGCGCGTCATCATTCATCATGATGATTAATTTTGGTTTTTGGGATCTGTTTTTTTTTTTTTTGGGAAACGGCCGATTGCCCAATTAAGCAATAATAAAAGTGAACAATTCATTTATATCACCAGAGTCGAAAGGTGCAGCAAGGAAGGAATGATGCCGAGAAGCAGTGGGTTCTGGAGTTGGTGGTGCGTCGCATCGTGTGCTTGCTGTTCACAGTTGGCCAGTTTCTCAGAGATGCGTAATTAATTTCTCATTTTCTTCCGGTTATGCTATCCGACTTGACCCAGTAGCCCATGATCTGGATGATTGACGAGAGGCAATAATATCCTGCCAAGGACGCCTTCTGCATTTTTTTTTGTGCTTTTTGGCACCAAGAAATATGCATGTAAAGTGATTTATGTGAATGTTGTGTGAGGTCAACTGAGGTATACGTGCTTGTAATTAATATAAGAATCTAATATGATACCGTAACAATCAATCCTTGTGCACAGATGTTCATGCACATTCATTGCTTGCAGAAATTAATTAAGGGAAAAATCTGCTCGTTCTGAGTATGGACAAATCCTAATCTTGCGAAAGTATTCCAATGAGGACAGCTGGATAGGCTTCGAAGTATAGCAGTAGGAGCGGACGTGTTGTCATCCTTAAGACATTCCTCTTACATTCTTTCATATCATTCCATCGATTCATGGAGGATTTGGTCCTGTGCTAATGCTGTTTCTATATTGAACGGCCCCATTTTTCGTGAATCAGGTCGCACTTTGAGATGTTGTCAAATCGGTTTCGCCTGCCGGACTCGATTCATATCATTTTACAGCTCATACGGTTCGCGGTTACATCGTTTTTCTAATATACATGCGTTCTTGGGGCTATGAATACCCTTAGAATGTTAAGAACGTAAAAAGGAATTGACGAAGAAGTTCCTTCCCCTTAATTGCCATCAAAAATGTCGTTGCAGGCGTTCGGCTTCTTCTAGATTGCATTCAGAACTCGCCTTACTAAACCACTCCGTGGAACTGTTTGCAATGGCTCGCTCGAAGTAAAGTCGTTTATCAACAGTTCTTCGGGCAAAATGGAAGATAAGCGGTACCGATACAAAATGCTGACTGAGACCTATCGAATTCAGGTAGTGGAAAGCCTCTGGGCAATAAACCCCCTCCCCCCCTCCGGAGACTGGAGTTCTGCGTAAACCTTGGCAAGCGCTGAGATATTGCCTCTCAAAGAACAGAATCCTTTCTATTAAGCTTGCTCTGACGTTGAACGAAACGGGGTATCCAAAGTCGAGCAGATTACTTTTTCTCTGGCGTCCTGTTGCTGGCTTTTTAACAGTCTCTTTATTTGGGCAAAAGCGAATTTGGCTCCGGCGAGAGCAGCTACATTTTATTTAAAATATAGAAACAAATCAAGCCAATTAGAGAGATATCGTTTTGTCTTTTTAATTTTCATTAACGATCTTCTGTCTGCTACATCTAATCCAATACACTCATTCGCTGATGATATTCGTTTTCAAATTCACGTCCTTCATTTTCGGCCGTGGAAATGGAACGGCAGCGTATGATAAACTCATTAAATTCCGATATTAACAGCATACTATCAAGGGGCTCTATGTATAGAGTAGAATTAAATGCCTCCAAAACTCAATGCTGTCTTCTGTCACTAAAGCGAAACGAAAGCCCTCGACCATTATCCATGAATGGCACTTGCATTGCTGAAGCCGAAAAACTTTCAGTAATTGATATGTGTATCAATAACAAGCTCGGTTGGAATGCTGCAAAATGCAAGAAATACTTTATACCATCTAATCTGGCTGCCATATATAAAGCGTACATTCGCCCCAAACTGGAATACAACTCCAACCACGCTCGGTATTACCCACTCATTATAATCCCTATTACTTATCCCTATTTCCTCCCCGATCCCTTCCACTCGTATAATGTACTAACATTTTAAGGGCAGTCATAACCCCTTGTACGCGCGTGTTCATTCAAAAAAAAATAAAAAATATCGGCCTACACTCCGACTCGCCTGTGTCTGTGCGTGAGGTCTCACGATTGACAGCCTTCGTCAATTCTTTATGGTATCCTTCGAGGTTCCAGTCAACGGCTATCTTAACAATATAATTTCGCATTTCCGAATGTTGATCTTTAACATCCACTCATCGCAGTAAAGCTGAATCTCGTCGAAGTCACTGACTTCCATGTTGACAGCTTCTGCCGGAAGGTTGTGTGAAATGTACAGAGGCGCGTGAACTGTACGTAGAGCATTTATCGCGGAATTAACTCACCACTGAATAAAATGTGCGCAAATTATCATAGTAAAGTTATTCGGTTTTCTAGTATCATCCACAAAGCATTTGCTGGACTTTCTTTGGGGGCGGTGTGAAAACTTGGTCAATTGTCGATTTTCCGGGCTTGAACGTTTTATAAGTTCACACAATACACAAGGTTAAGTTCGGATGTGCTTCAATAATTATTGCAAGAGAAAGGATTAATTTTTTGAAGAGTACAAAAAGACTTCATATTCCAGTCGTCAGGCATTTTTTTTCCGCCTTAACCTGAAAGACGCTCTGGTGAAAGCTCCCTACATTTAAAAAGTTAATTTTGTAAATTATCTAACCCCAAAGCATTGCTGTTCTTAAGCTGTATATAAATTTGGAGAAATACTTCATCGGCTGGAGTCGTGTTTTCTTCATAAAGCTGTTTGAAATCATGGTTGAATACAAAAACAGTTATTTCCGCTGTACTGTGCCGCAAGGCATTCGGTTCTGTGAAAGAAAAGCTTATTATACATAACATATATCATCGGTGTACTTGAACTATGAGACTGCGTTTTTTCTTTACCTTTCTGGCAGTAATTTTTTATCTTAGGTCTGCATTCTTTACTTTCTGCTCGAGTTTTTATTTACGGCTATTGCATCATACTCATCTTTTACACCTAATTGGAAACTGAAATTGGTCTCGCATTTCCTGGAATATTGTGCGGTATCGTGGGCATATATGATTATGTTTATCATAGGTACATTCTCTTTGTCGAGCTGCTGCTAGAAAGTGGTCAGAGTCGAACTCTTCGCCTTTGAACCTTCGAAAATTTATATACGAAATTAAACTAAGAAAATAAAAAAGAACGACTTTAAAACCACACGACCTCGGTTTGAATAAACAACAGCCTTGTTTTTTCCTTTTCCTTATCAAATCCAAAAAGATTTACATTTTCTTTTCGGTATCAACTAGGAAGTTGATTGTTTAAGAAAACCGGATCAAGTTTAAATCGAAGAAAAATGAATCCTCTTTAAATTGAATATTGCAATTTTTAACCTAATCATTTGAAATTTTTCAATTTAAAGTTTGAAAAAACAGTCTTCTAGTATAAATATTATGAATAAATATTATAATATTCTTTTTGATTTTATGACCACTTCTTTTAAGTTTGTTTATGACTCGCCAATGCCCGGGGACACTTCGTTGTTAAACCTTAAACTTCAGTACATGACAAATAGTTTTTCTGCATTAAAAAAAATAAAAACCGGTGATTTGTTATCAATTTTTGTTCACTCCTGTTAACCTGGCATTCCAAAAACAGTGTGAGGAAGAAAGATTGTTTAATAAATCAGACTTTTCAATCTTTTTGACAGTTTTCATAACGCTTTTCTACTAAATTAGATGAAGTCGTGTTTTGTTTATTAAAATTATATTAATTACTAAAATTATTGTTTTAACAATTTAACAAATTCATACGACTTGTTGGAAGCCAACATCCACACCAAGTATATTTTCAAATTTGTATGTAAATACTCTCATTTCTGTCATACTTCAAACACCTACATATGTATGTATATAAAAAAAACACAAATCGTTTGTTGCGAATCTGAGCGCATGCATTTGTCCTCCCGCGCCATAAGTCATTCTAATCCATCACCACGATACGAGACGCAAACAACCTCTCACAAGGGCGCACCATCAGAGACTCCTGCCACCCTTTTCGCCATTATAACTGGAAAATAAATCAACATAATCCATCAAATTGACACTAACAATGCGACACTCACATTAGACGTGTTTCCTTTCGCCTACATTCAGTATGTGTGTCTCCGTTGCAAAAAAAAAAACAAAAAAAAAACAAGGAATAAGGACTCAAATGGCAGCCACTTTCAAAGGAAAGCTGACAGGAAAACCATTAACAAGTACTTTGTGCGTTCTAATTGGGCCTCAAGTTACATCTCAACGCCCGCATCTCATTTCCGCCAATTCCATCGCCACCTCGTTCGATACTTGTTCGAGTATTTTTTAGCAACTTTTCTTACCTTCCTTAGATGGGGGCAGATAAGGGTAGCCTCGATAAAAATGATTTTCGATATAATGGCAAAAATACATTCTTAATGTTTGAATGGGATTGGTTATCCGTAACATGGGTAGTTCGTTTTTCACTGGGCGCTGGAGGCCAGATGAATTGTCAACTTTTCTTTTGCTTAGTGGATAACTTTGATTTTTAGAACTGATAACAAATTATAAACTAAGCCTTAGAAAACATTCCATGGATTTCAAACCTGCGGTCATCCAGCTACGTTTTGCTCTAAGGGATCTAAAATGCCCAGACTTACGATGAAATGCCATTTGCTTGAGACTGAGTTTTCCACCAGCCCTGACGGTCTTGAGCACCCTTTTTCCAATTGGTACCAAGTGATAGCTTGATATTTGACCCGGAGGTTCGATTTTCTCATTCTTCTTGAACCTGGTGGCTTGGATTCGAAGACTCTGTTGTTTGGAGCACTATTAGCGTAGCCTTACCAGTGTAGTGGATGAAATTTTTGTCTTCCTGATTATATCCACATCTTTGTTTAGTTCAACGAGCTTGCCGTTGTGCCTTCTCTTCCATTCGCTCACCTCGCAGATATAACTAAATATCCGACAAAGGATTTTTCTATCAAAGGAACTAGATCTTTGGCCAGCTTCTTTGCTTAGCGGCTCCATAAAGCAGGACTGGCAAAAACAATGCTTCAATATTACAACAACAGTATTTTTGTCCCTTAAGTTAGGAATTTGGACCTGAAACAGCAGCGCCTGTCAAGGTTAATTCTCTTTCAGGTGTCAATCATCATGTTTTTTGCCGATGATGATGTTCAATGGATCTTTTTCAGAATTTTCGTTTGGTTCTTATTGATTCTCAAACCAACTCGTTTTTCCTTTTCTCTTCAGTCGACGTGGCGTGAATGCCTCCACTGGGAATGAGCGATTATGTTGATATCATCTGCGTATCCCAGAAGCTGGGTAGACTTGTCAAAAATAGTTCTTTCCGAGTCGACATCTGCCCGTCGTTCCATCTTTTACAAGGCAAGATTCAAGAAGCCGCATGTTGTGTGCATCTCCTTGACGAAATCCGCTGAATATTTTGAATTATATATTTTCGAGCGTTACACGCCAAAACCGGATGATTGTTCCCGGGATCCCGAATTCAGCCCACGCGTTGTAGAGCCAGGAGCTGCTTTGAAGTGGAAGAATAAATGGAGGATATCGACTTGAAACTCGTTGGTCTTTTCCAGGGCCTGGAGCCCCGATGGTACTGTCCGATTTGTGTGGAGCAGAAATTATTTGGACGTCCGCAGAGTACGCTGAATAGGATCTTGAAGGCAACATTGAGTTGGGCTATGCTTCGGCAGTTATTGTAAGACATACGATCGTATTTTTTGTAGATGAGGAGATAGAGCTGATATTCCAGTCGGGGGGTATGCTTGCATCCTCTCAAACTGCCAGATAATCTGGTGCGTGATCAAAAAAAATTCAGACGGCAATGTGTCTGAGCCCACGACCCCGTTGTTCTTCACCTTTCTCATAGCTGAGCCGAGGTGGATGGGAGACTACTTCGTTCACCAGTATTGGGTTCTCTTCTTGTATTTCCACTCACTCTTGGTCATACCCGTACAGCTGATGGAAATGCTGCTTGAATTTACATTAAACTCCATTCGTATCGGTGACAAGAATACCATCAGAATTTCGAAGAGCTTGAGTTTCGGCTCTATAGCCTGCGACTAGATTTTTGGCTTTGTTTTTATGACATCTTCTGGCAAGATGTCGATTTCTAGATTCTTCTGTGGCATTGAACTGGGAGACAGTGAGGGCTCTTTTGTTTCTTCGCAATGGATTTTTTTCTCTTCTTCCGGCTCTGTTCACCTCCCAAGCTAGTCTCGTTTTCCGTTGCAGTAATTTTTAATATGCCTCGTCTGTAGCTTTCTTTTTTGCGCGATTTCGTCATCATACCAAGGCTTTCTTGTCAGTGTTGGTTGGTAGCCTAAGGTCGTCTCGGCTACTTCCTGTATGACAGTGCGGCAATGTTCCCACATAATGTTGGCGTTTATGGTTGGCAACGTCATAAGGGAGAGTCTGTGGCCTATCTGCTCTCTGTAGTCGGAATGAGCGTTTTTGTCTCAAAAATTCTATAAAAAGCCAAACAAGATGGACTTATGTTCCACCATATTCGACTCGTACATCTGATTTTTAAAAGTTGAAATAAAGAAAACTTTTAAGCTACAAAAACGACGCACTTGTCTTCTTTTTGGGGGGGCTATCATATGTTTATTGTAATGCACGAAATTGTCCAAGTTAACTTCTGAAATTCTCACAAAAATGTTTGATTCAAAATGAAGGCCATTTGAAGATGTAACGAAATTCCTCCAATCGCATCGAAAGTCTGAATTACTTTGTCCCACTGAGAATTTCCTTGACAAAAATTTTCGAGGCTATCAAAGTTCAGTTGGATCTTGTTTTGAATTTCGCAAATCCTTGAAACATGAGTAAAATGACGTTGATTGCGAATACAAGTCGCTCAACATTTTAGAAGCTTCCCATATTTTGGTTTTTGTCGGGGCCGGACGTTCACAGAGATCGACGGTCTCCTCTCTCCTTGCCTTTCTTAGCTGATAAGGCAATACCCCTCAATAAACAGATACGACTCTAAAGGTCTTTGTTTGTTTCTTTGCCTGGTAATATTACAGTTGGACCGTAATTGAGGTGTGCCAATCTCATCTGCAGGGAACCTTGTACCTATCTAGGCTAGCTAATCTGGCTTTATAGATTCCGTGGATATACCCCATGGGCTATCATTAAATTAAAGGTAAACTGTGGAATAATCTATTACACCGTTCGAGGATACTCGGCATTCCCGAATAAACTAGCTCACTAGCAAGAGATTGTATGGCAGCTTGGCTGTCGGTGAAAATGAATATTTCCTTTGTAGAAATGTGACTGCATTGAGTACTATCGACAATAGCTTTACTTGTTGTCTGACTTGAATGTCCGATAGAAGACAATGTAGGATGCTGAAGAGGGCCTTAGTCGATATGTAATGGAGAGCTCCAGTGATTAGCCATTCTTCTTCCCTTGTCGATCAGTTTTCATGTGCCGCGATCTCCATCATTTGCATAACCACAAAACTTGGTCTTTATTATATAGGAGTTGATCTCATTGGTCGAGGCATTGAAAGCCTTTCATTAACCTTAACGAAACATTAACCTCTCCATGCTCTATTTTACACCGTTTACAGCTTCAAATTTAATGCATCCAACTGAGCGGGCTTAAACCCCTCCCCTTGCGTGACGTTGAAACATGGTCTCCTGAAATAAACAAATGGAACCTTGCGGACCAAGCAGCTGCATCAATTTAAAGGTTTATTCTACGTGGGAAAGAATCTGTTAATAGCTATTTTGCTTTTCTAATAAGCTTAATTCCACCCAAAGACTCTTTCCATCATAAGCTTTAAAATTATATTAATTTTAGCTTAGAACATGCAAGCTCCGATAGCTCATTTGAATGCTTGTTTTTGAATCCATGCGACTTACTGCGGTCACACATGCCAATACATTAAAGCAGTTTTCACATTGTTTACCAATCAATGTAACTATTCGTAATCAGAGCGCGAAGCCCGCCCCTCCTTTGTCCTATTCCACTTTGGCATGCATAAATCCATAAACACGCGCCATTAATGACAACAAAATGTGGAATTTATTAGCCTTTTCAACCTCATTTGTCCTCAGTCCACATAAATCCATTTTGACTCATCACGATGACAACACGGCCGACACGGTGCGGCGCCGTTACCAATCTGCATTCCCTGCTGGTCCTTTGGCACAACCTCGAACAACTAAATCAACATAGCCACCACACACAGACACACGGGACGGCAATCCTCAAAAAGGACTAAAAAAAAAAAACAAGAACAGCAAAAAATCGACAACAAATTGGCAGGTGCAAAATTTATTTGTTTTGACGGATAATGGCAGTTTTGTGTTTTTCATTTCAACTCAGTGTTTTGATGATACAGTTTGCATGGCAACAATTGTTGGCAACAGGAGGACATTGGCGTCGTCGCATCGCGGTATAAGAGTTCAATTTGGAGTTAGCACACTGCCGTCTATAAGTTTCCGGATAAAACATTTTTGTTTAGAATAAAAAAAACTTTAAAAACAGATATATTAATGAAAATACAAAATAAGCTTACGAGTTTTATGATATTGATTAAATGATTACAATATTGCCAACGAGGCTGCGTCATGTGAAAGTCTTCCCATTGATCCAATTCTGATCCACTTCTTCCATCAAAACCGGTCTTATTTGAGTTTAAATTAATTTAGTCTTGTCTTAGGCCGAGTTACATGTGCATTTCTTGAGATGATCCGTTCATCAAATATTGCAGTGCTGCTGAAACCATTAAACCGATTGAGGATTACTTTTGAAACAGAATCAAAACGCAATCTCTTTGCCTGTATCGTTCGCAACTGACGCTATTGTTGGCTTCATCTTAAATTAAAGCTGAAAATGCGGTTCATCTTATTAGAAACCGTTCACGAACGACGCAATCGATGCTGAATTGGCTTCAACTGCTTTAAATCAACAATATCTGAAGCTTGTTTGAGTTAGAAATTGCGAAAGTATTTACAAAGCTTGTATGACAGATAACCCCATCAAAACTTCTTAACAACAGTGAGCGATTGAGCGACATCGTTCTTCAATCAAATTTGTTTTGAAGTCTAATGGCAGGATACTCATAACGATTAGTAAGGTCCGAAGTTCGGGTAGGAACATCCTGTTTTTTTCACAGCCATACCTCACGCAAGTGACTGACAATCCCTCTAATGATTTTTTTTTTAAATTGTGCAAGTGCTCAAGGGATTCGAAGTACCCTTAAAGTGATTGTTTATACAGCACGAGCAGAAGGATACGTGAAAGGAATAGAAAGGAGGTAAAAGTCCACATTGGTTTTAAATCGTTGCAGGTTGTAGTGCGGGGGAAAAATAGAACGAGGTAACGCATTCCACATGCGCAGTGTTCGGCTTACAAAAGAATCTCCAAATTTTATAGTACGTCCGAAAGTATGCTTAAGGTCAAACAGGTTTGCATTCGATGAAGTGCGGGTGTTGCGAGTGAATTGTTCACATTGGGGCGGAATGCAATTAGCTAATTCAACGGAGCATCGGTGGTAAAAGAAGCGATAGAACAACAATAAGCAAGAAACATTTCTACGACTTGAATTCGCTATGTTATCAACGTTTATAAGTTTTGTCGCACGCTTTTGTATTCTATCTTGTAGATGCGAGGTGGTTTTGGATGCACCTGCCCAGATGTGAGCGTTGTATTCCAATTAAAGCCGGATAAAAGCCTTATCAATTGTAGCTAAGTCTGACGAAGTAAAGTATTTCTAGCACCGGTTAAGAAAACCTAAGCATTTCGCTGTATTCTAGGCAACCTCGAATATGTGGTCATTCCAGCTAAGGTTAGAATTGACGTACATACCGAGCATTGAATGCTTTTCGGTTTCTTCGGTGCAATGGCTGGGTTTCGTTTTAATGGCTTAAGACAGCATTGTGTTTTGAAAGCATTAAATTCTACTCAATAGGCTCTACCCCATTTGATTAAGTTGTCAATATCAAAATTTAATGAGTTAAGCATGCTATGTCGCTCGAAGTCCACGTCCGAAGAGCAGATGCGTGAATCATTAAACGCATATATGAAACTGTGGGTACTGTCATCTGCGAAGGAATATATTGGATTAGATTTGACAAGAGATCGTTAATAAAAATTTAAAAAAGAGTCGGAGTCAAAGCTGAACCTTGGGGCACAAGCATTTATGTGATGAATTTCCGTACAACTTGTTTTGTATGACTTCCACTTTTCAGTGAGACAAGTCATCAAATCACCTGTGGAACTGTTGATACAAAAACCATATTGCCGGTCATTAAAGAGTTTTCATGACTCAAGATATTTCATAAGTTGATGGTTAATCAGCGTATCCATGACCTTGGAAAGAAGGGAAGAAAGTGCTATGGGTCTGTAATTGGAGGGAGTAAAATATTCACCTTTTTTGACGACAGGCTGGGAAAATAAAGTTTTCCATCTACTGGGGAAGAGACCTGAAGAGTAGGACAGACAAAAAGTTTTACCAGCGTGGAAGAGCACCTCTTCAGAACTATAAGTGAAATATCATCTGGGTCAGCGAATTTGTGCATGTCTAGATCTTTCAGTACTCTTGCAACAGTGCAAGTGCGAAAATATATTTGTGCCATTAAACGTTCAACGCCATTCGAGATGAGCGTCATTCGAGATGAGCGTCGGAATTCTTAATATTTTGTACAAAGGACCAAAATTGTTTACTACGCCTGGGGCAACGGAGTATTTTTCGTCTTAATTTTTGTCCATGGAAGACTTTTAAGCGTCGTTAAAAAGCATTGCAGTCATTAAGGACTCGTCGAATATTTTTTCGGTTTTTTTTCAGTAGGGTTTGTCTCTCCCGAGTCAAAACATGAGTTCTCTTTTGGCTTGACTTTCTGCGCCCTGTTTGGGATGAAGTCATTCATGCCTTGGAGAATAATATTTGGAAGCATATCAGCGGCGGCATCCACGTCACTATCGAGGAAGCATCGTGCCTCTTAAAAAAGTTATTAAGGCGAAAAGAATTCTTTTTAAGACCGCGGATGTTACATACGTCAACTTTAAAGTTATTACACATTACAACCTACAAACGGATCAAAACCCAATTCTCACTAAGCCGAGTTGCAATAAAAACATCCAATTCCAAGTTTCCAAATCATCCACCACAGGTGGACTAAGCCACACTGGTTTAGTGTATGTCATAAACTGTTCGTCCAACCAACGTCATTTGTGCGAAAAGTATAAAACGCACACACAAATTGTGAAGCTTGACTCGAGCCCTCAAAAGTGCCACGATTTTTGTTTTTAAGTAGAAAGTAATAAAAATAAAGCCATCTGCGGTTCTGCACGAATCGGCCTCGACGTACAGGGTACAACAATCCTTCGTTTTTTCCGAACTTATTATACGACTTTCAAGCAAAAAAAAAAATAACCAAAAGTGCGACGACGCTTAATAAAGGGCCACCCGTCGCAGATGCATAGATGCTCAAGTCGCTCGGTCACGTGGCCTTAGCCACCGTTCACGTCTACGGATCTCTGCGTGGCTAAAGTGACCAAAATTTTTCACTTTCTTTAAAGGTCGTTATAGACAATAATAGTATCAACGAAAAGGTTGTAAGTTCTTGCTTCGATATTATAAGTTAACCCATAAAGAGAAGTGCATAAGGCCGTACGTTGGCTTCATGAATTATCAACTCTTCTGACCTGCAAGTGAAATAATAAGCAAGCAAGAGTAGAAGACAACATGCACCCCAAAAGTGAAGAATTGCTACGTTAATAATTGGCTTGCGATTTTTCGTTTCAGCTGATGTCCAATACCACCATCCGTGTCGATTTATCGGCTGGATGCACCAAATGCAATACAGTGCTCCAAAAAATCCTTCAAAAATAAATAGGTCAAGAAAGCCGAAAAGAACTTCTGAAAAATATAAACATCCATATAGCCAATAGACATACTTTCGAAAAGAACCAATAGAAGTTCGAGAACAGTAACAAACATCGAAAGAAGTTTTGGGAATATTTCCAGTACCCTGGAGATAAATAATAAACGAAACTTTTAACTAGATTGACAATCAAACTGAGCCAAGAATGACTAAACTTAACTTTTTTCATTTTTTCTTTTTTCTTATATTCTTATACATATTTTCTTATATATAATTCTTCTGTACGTTTGTTTATTACTGAACTACTTCTAAACAGCTGGACCGATTTTGATACAATTGTTTGTGTTTATTTTTGGGACGGTCCCTGGATGGTTCCGATGCACATTCTAATATTTTTTCATGAAAAATTTACCCCAATAAACAAACATAATGTTGTATCCATAAACTTATGGACGACAGTGTGTACGTATACATACCCTGGGAATAGTCTGTTGTTGGCCGAGTGTTGCTGTTGATGCAAATCAGTTAAATGGCGGCGCAGTGGTCATATTGATGTTTGATGCAGGTGGAATGGACTGTTAATTCCACGGCAAGCACGTTATTAGGGATTTATCCCTACGCTTGCTGATAATTTCAGGCTTTATAATAGTACGAATTTTTACATTCCGTTTCTGTTTTTTGTGTTAAATGAGCAATTGATACGATTTTGTTTGCTTTGCAAGCTCATGTGTATTTATTAAATTCACGATTTGCTGGGGATAACTGAACAAAAGATTGTATACTCTCTGCAAATATGGATACAATTGGAAATGATCCTTTATAAATTATACTGTGGCTTTGGAGCATTGAAATGGATTTGTTAATAATGGTTTATTACATGTAGTAGGACCGCCTCTTTTAACGAAATCATTTCAATGCCACCGACATCGGCCTATGACAGACAGTATCAAACAGCTGTGGAACTAGAGTAGGGATCAAAATGATCTCATTCTACAGCGACGCGTCTCGTCCGATGTAGGGACCGCTAGTTTTCTTACTTACCAGGCAATCGATCGTTGAAGGATTTGTGCTTGCGCCCACTTCTTGTATTCGCTCGATGTAGCCGACCCATTGGAGCTCTCATATTTTTGCCTTCCAAGCTAGATCCGCATCTTTTCACAGTTCGAAGATATTGCAAATGAACCTTCTCCTTCATTCGCCGTAATTAAACACGAGACCCCTTATCCGACGAAGAGTGCCGCTTCTGAAAGACCCTAACATCTTCTTGCTCTCTTAATGTTTTGGATATCATTTAATAATCGGCTCCATTAAGAACAGCTGGCAAGTTGAGATCATGTCATGTTTGATAGTCGGAAGTAGCCTCGATGGCTTACCTTGAGTGTTAGTCAGATCCCCACCAAGATTTCTTGTCGACAGAACACGCACGTGCTTTTTTTATCCTTATTAATTTAAGGACCAACTCTTCTGGCCTGTTCTGACACCTTGAGTTACAACACTTTGGCTGCAAACAGTGTTGTCAATGTATAGTTAAGTCTGTGTTTCCCAACTGCTGGACTTGCCTTAAAACTCTGTGTAAAAATAAGGACAAAACAGTCATTTGGGAGCGCATCTTTTTGGCAGAAGCTCTTAAAAAATTTGAAAATTCTGAGTTCAAACTTCATAGTTGTTTATTTGAAAAAGGTTTCAGACATGCACACAATGCGCTGGATGGTTGTTAGAAGACATAGGATCGGCTTTTTTTGTAGCACAATTTTGCCCAACAGGTGATCTGATAAACGCTATCCGCCGGAACATCTCCGCGGTTTCCAAAACTCGGCCTGAAAAAAATTGATCCGCCAGTTTGCTATTTTGAAATCTTTTTCATGGCCACATTGAACTTTTCAATAGTTGGTGGGATAACCATTTAATTCATCGACTGGAGTTCGGATTTCTTCATACCCTATATTTCTTGCTTGAACATTATTGCCTTGCAGTTGGAAGAAATACTTCTCGATTACTGAGTGAAATTCAAAATCATTTTTAAGGCCCCGTCAGTATCAGTTCAATTTGAGCTTCAATGACACACAATGGTCTTTTCTTGAAAAACAACTGATTTAATAAAGATACTGATATTAAGGGCAAGTGAAGTACTTCCAAATCAACCTTACATCCAATATCTCACCAAAGCTTTTCAACGTTTCGGCACGATCTACCTAAAAACATTCAAAAACTTTCTCAAGAAAGAGGGAGTGAAGATAAATCACTCTACACAGCGATCCCATTTAATTTAACAGCATGAGCTTCCATTTTACTGTTTCAAATTATATGCGAAGTAATACCAAGTCCATGTTAATACCCAAAAATAATTTGAAATAATCTGTTTTTGAGTAGGAGAGAGAAGCAGAGTAATTTTGCTTTCAATATATTGTGATAAGAGTGAACTCAAACATAAAAAAAAACAAGATAGGATCCAACACAGAATCTTGTGGAATGCCTTAACGCTCCCAAATAACATTTAGCTCTGAGCTTTTGTATTGAAACCCTTAAGGCCGGGCCTTATAAACTCGTTAGAAGCAACGTATACGCGACCGTTTTGACACAGTGCAGCCGAAATTTGAGATTAAAGCTCTTACAGATTTTGCCACATAATTTTTGCAATGAATCTTTAGTTTATCTTCCAAATCGGTTCTTAAAACAAAAAACTAAACTAAAAAATAAAACAGTTTTACCTTAAAAAGATAACGTTCTCAAAAATTGTTATGACAAGTTGGTGGAGGGGAGATAGGATGTTTATTTTCTAAAGATTTTATGTAACCTTTCTTCTAAGACGAAAAACTTCATCAATTTTAAACGAGTCTTAAAAATACCCTTCTAAAAGTCACTTTTCTGCTCTTTTTTTCTTTGCATATGACTTATTTGCATTCGCCAAGTTCGCAGAATTTTATTCGTTTATTAGTTGATTTACTAAAAAGTGTAATTTTTGTGTTTTGGAAGCTTAAACTATAATGTATGAAAACACGAACTTGGTATACCATCATGAGAGGCCGATAAAGTAATCACTACAGCAAGACCACGCAATTAGTCTCAGACTAATATAGCTGGTTGAGCTTTTCAGTGCTAGCAGCATTGATTTGACAATAACGGCAAATGGGGTCTGGACCAAATCCGAGAACAAGATAAAATTTAAAATAGACGACCAGCCTGTCGTCAAAAACCCATCATAAAAAGTTCCTAACACAAGACTATTTCGAGCATTTTAAGACATTTAAAATTGTGAAAGTAAAAATTCCCCGATTGAAAATTATCTCTCTTGATGGTGTTGTCACCACATGTGTAATTGTGGCGAAGTATTTTTTGACCTTTTTTGAAATAGGCATTAAATAAATAAAACTTGTCCAACGGATTCGAATTATTTGTATTCTTTTTATTTTAAATGACAATGCCAACGTTGGATTTTCTCTTCTTTAACATTTTCAAATCCAATGTGGCTTTAATTTAATTTTCTAATTAGAAATAAATTCACTTTCGTTAGGCATGAATGCTCTTAAGAAGTACATACACCCCAATCTTTATCATTAAAAATGATTGGAAAATCCCTGCCACAAAAAAAAAAATGGGAAAACAACATTGGATTTCATTTTTGAAAGATTTCGAGGAAACAATGTACGAAAACATTATAAAGAAAATCAGTCAAACATAAACACTAAAAGATGTTTGGGCCAACAGCAAAGCGAAACAAGAAAAAAAAATAGAAACAGAATCGAACAAAAAGGTCAAGTAGCCGCAAGCCCCGAAAAGCATTCATCCTACTCTTCATCCGACCATTTTAATTAAAGTAAATATGTTTACAAACGAATGAAACAAGATACTTCTTTGCGAAAAGATTACGCTTCAAAAAGTAAGACCATTTAGCGTTAAGGACTAAATGGAAGAATTCATACTCAATGAATTATAGGGAAGGTGGACTGTTGCCATTCTCCGGCACAAGCTAAGATGAAATCAAGTGAACATTTCCCAAAAACCCATAAGAAACATGCCAACAGTTTTGGGACACACTCGCACCAATGACATTGGAAACAAAACCTAATAACCTAATGGCTGCTGAAAACATGGCCAAGGAATTTCATCAAATCCTCCATTTTAGAAAAATCAAATGATAAAAAAACCTTATAAGGACACAAGCATAAAGCATAAGAATAGATATGTTCCTTCTTTTACCTGGAGGAGGGAGTAATTGAAAAAAAGTTAAACGAACGCAGTACGTCCGGTACTCTTTGCTGTCCTGCTGCCTTCGAATAGTTCCTGCTGTATCGTTACCTTGTCGCTGAAATCAAAAAAAGCCGAAATCAGTTTATTGAACCAGATGCTCCACGAATTTTTCCATTTGTAAATTTAAAGGCATCATTAATCGAAATAGTGTGCAGTAGCAAAAAACCCGAAAAGACTCAGATTCACATACATTTTTTTCAAGACATGTCCGGCACATGTCCTGCATATGTGCCAGTTGGTCTTGTAGCCGCTTGGTAGTTTCCATTTTGCTGCCCAGAGTGAAGTAGGACAAACGCTTGCATTTATTTAATGAAGGACGAAAATCGAGGTACAAAAACGTACGAGCCATGCATGTGAACACTCTTCCGCGTATTTATAGATTTTACTTTTTGCGCCATACTATGTTAAAGTACACAATTAATCCTTCGGTTTTTGTTTCAGGATTTAGAAGGGCTTATGGGAATTCTGCGATTGCATGGATTCTATTTTAGTTTTTCCATGAATAAAGTAGTGAAAATTTACTTCGCAATAAATGGGAGCGAACCCTTTTTTTCGTTCATTCAATTCTCGGTAGTTTTTAGCTCGATTTGAACAAAAAAATATTCGAAGCAGAATTTACAAACCTTAAGCCCTTAGGTTTTATTAGAATTTTTTTTTGCTCTTTTTTAAGGTATTGGATTTTTGATGCGTTCAAAAAGCATCATCATCTCTTCGTTGTACCTATTCAAAGTGTATTGTTTAAATTCATTAAACATTTAAAGTCATGTTGAAGTTAATTCATTTCATCATTTAATCCAGCTGATTCGAAAAGATGAATTTTTGGAGCAAAATTGTCTGGCATTTCGAACTTCTCTAATGCTCAAAATTTGCCTGAAGCCATTTAAGTTGCCAAGGGCTTGTGCGCCGGGACGTTCTCGGGTGTAGTCGCATACTTTATTATTTGAGAATACGGGATGATTATGGGAAAAAATTCAGTAACCCGTCGCCGTCGCCTCACCAATTTTCGTGTTTCTGTCAATTTCTTGAGTGCATATGAGCTGTCAGTGTCAAAGTAACAAAAAGAAACAATTAGAAAGTCTAACGCATATAATTAATGGTGTTTTTTTAAAGGTTTGGTTTTTAAACTGGAAAGCTGTTTGTACAGATTTTCAATTTGACTGTTGACAGTTGATTTTTGATTAATATGTTTTGCCATTTAACGATGAATTTAATAACGCCAGAACAACGCGTACAAATTGTGTTAACCGTGAAAACCGTGGTTCAGTTCGCCAAACTTATCGTGCGCTTCGTCCATTTTACGGTCGACAAAATCGTCCACGTGAGCAAATTATTCGGAACTCGATGAATCGTTTAGGCACGCATCCCCAAAGATGGCAAACATTGCGATCAGAAGAAAATCTTGTCGTTGTGGAGAATCCGAATAAGTCGATTCGCAATCATGCATAGCAATTGGAGCTATACCCGTCCTCTTTGTGGAAGATTTTACTGAACAGTCTAAGCTCAAAAGCTGATTAGATCCAGCTTTTTTGTTCTATGATGAGGCCCATTTTTGGTTAAATGGATATGTTAACAAGTGAAATTGCCGAATTTAAAGTGGAGAAAACTCAGAAGCCTTTAGCGAGCCTCCCTTACATCCAGAAAAATTCAGTGTTTGATGTGCTTTTTGGGCTGAAGGAATCATCAGCCTATATTTCTTTAAGGACGATGCCGGCCAAATTGGACAGTGCTATAGAAACTGACTGACTTTTTTTCTAACTTTTTTCCTCAGTTGAATGGTATTGACGTGGTAGAGCTTTTGTTTCAACAAGATGGCGCAACATGCCGCACGGCTCGCAACACCGTTAA
Organism: Orthonevra nobilis; assembly: GCA_963555765.1. NCBI lineage: Eukaryota > Metazoa > Arthropoda > Insecta > Diptera > Syrphidae > Orthonevra > Orthonevra nobilis. The sequence goes on from OY743225.1 coordinate 64,982,483, forward strand.
TATATTGCAAGACACATTTGCTGAGCGCATAATTTCGCATAATGGGCCTGTTAACTGGCCTCCATGATCCTGTTACTTCACACATTGAAATCAGTTTCTTTGGGGATATGTGAAGTCACTTGTCGAAAATTGTCGAAAATTTAACTTCACGATTGCACTTCTTTCGAGCTAGTCTTGGCCCGCATACAACCGAAATTAATTTAAAACATATATGGCATAAAGTTATCTATTCAATAAAGCTAATATCATAGACATCAACATTAGCTTCAAGTGTTTTTTTTATATTGAATTTGTTTAAATCTTAAAAACGAAACACCATTTACCTAGAACAACATTCATTAAACTTTAGAATATTGCATATTTACAGATGTAAGTATATTTATTTGTTAAAAAATTTAGTGAAAAAGATAGGTTTTTGAAAAAGAGATGTACTCATCAAAAGTGTGATTTTTTTTGTCATTTAATGTCATGTTTTTTTGCATTTAATTCTATTTAATTATGTTATAAATAAATTTCGGAAAAAGATTGATGGAGTTATTTGAAAACCAATCAAACTTAGGATTGAGGCGATCGCAAGTATGGTACTATGCGCTAAGAAATTTTTTTTTGACATTTGAAAAAATACTCAATGAAATATAGTTTTTGACGCCATAAATGGTTTGCGAAATAGCACCAATTCTCTTTAACTTTCACGTCCAGAGAATATTCAAGGAAAAGGATATGTGGCTAAAAAATTAACGCCTTAAAAAATGGGTTACAGCTTAAGGTAGAAAGCTTCATACTACTAAGCAAGGAAAGCATATTTAAACATCACATCACATATTTATGCATCGCATCTTCGGATGCGATGGATGTTAGAGACTAGAAAGAAATAAAAGGATCGTTTGGCCATAAGAAAAATCACTTTTGTCGGACTTACAAAGTCCAAAAAATTATGGGGATGGCACGTATCATAATTTAATTTTCTAATTACATTTACTTTATAAGCGTCTGTGAGCGAACATATGCAAACGTTTGTCATTTTGTCATACAATCTAATCGTAGCTAACACAAGTTCAATTTTACCGGATGCTATCGAAATATCCGGATAATCATTTCCAATGTTTGGCTATCAGTATCTATTGGACAACATTTTGTCAAAATTTCTGATCAGAGTTTCTAACTGGACAAAGGATACTGCAAGGCGGTGGTAAAGTTTTTTAGTCAAAAATAAGGCAGAAACCGCAGATAGTGTGGCAAAAAGAACATATAACGGGTCCGATTGAAGACTTAAATCCAAATCATATCACCTTTGAAAAAATAAAAGCAGGTAAATTGAACTACTTGAACAAATACATGGAAAAGAAGCACTTAATATCACTACGCCAATTTTACAAGAAAGAAATTCTGATTTAAAACACTAAATTTTCTTTTCAAAGATAGCTTTTTATAGTCAGGATGTACATACTTGTCTGTGCTCTTTTATGCAATGTAATAAAAATTGCTTTTGTTGCTCTTCAACATTAATAAATTCTTGCATTAACTTAATCGCTCTTTCAGCACAATTATTAACTTCTCTTAGTGTCAGCACCATTGTTTTAGCATATCCATGGAGAAAAAACTGTCATCAGAAAACGTTCATCAATTTCGAGTCGATAGATAAGAACTTGCTTTTGATTGAAACAAAGTCATCGATGTTTTCGTAAGATTCTAAAAAAGAGACAATATCGATAAATTTCTTCTTTAGATTTAATGAAAGGTTTACCTTGGGCTGATGGGTTTTCTTAGGCTTAGTTGGTAACCATTTTTACTTTTATTTCTTGGTTTACGTTTCATCTATCAAATAACATAAATGCTTGCAGAAATTCTATAAAGCTACTTTCGAGATGATTTTTTCGATTGCTTCGTAAGAAGTCTGAATTTTAAAAATAAATTGCTCTCGCCATTTATCGAGCTTGGTGCATGGCGCCTGGAGGCCGAATTTTAAAGGTCTGCACTTTATCTCTCCCAAGAAATAAAACTGAAAGCTCTATTAATTCTCTGAAGTCATCTCTAGCAATTTTTTTATTCACTACACTTCGGAAAAACTCTAACGGTTTGTATATTTCTGAAGCATTCAGGCAAGAAAGCTTTTCCGTATAGCTCTGTATATTCTCAAGATCAACATTTTCCCAGTTTTCCCGGAACTTTTTGAATAATGGAATGTCAAGGCTTGAAGTAACCTTGCTTGTTTTTGCCTCAAATACGCCTTTTTATACGAGTTCGTAAACGTGGTGGTGTCAAGCAAAAATTAACATATCTCTTTTCAGCTTTTGTAGGAGAAGCACACATGCACCATTCATACCACCCGTATATAAAGCAGTTGTGTTACGAGAAGGAATTTTCAACTTATCTTCAAGATTCCAGTCGATTATAGCGTTCCAAGCTGCCTGTGCCTGTTCACTACCTAAGTTATTGTTTATTACCATATGAAGTAAAAATTGGTAGACGTTCTTCTTTAGATTTGCGTGCATTTAAAGCCGGCAACAGTTTTCCATCTAAGTGAATATTAACAGTATCCGGTGCCTAGTTTTGAACATCAAATTTTTCTAGCTTCTGCATGCTCTATTCGATTTTCCGTACGAATTTTTTGCGTGGAGGATTAGCTCATGGGAAATTCGTCAGGGTTGTACCAATCAATAGTTCTTGAATAATAAACACAGTATTAAACTTATACTAAACTGACTACCTACCTAATGCTGCAACTAGTTTTGGGGCGATGAAATTGTTCCTCATAGAAGTTTTTTTAGTATCTGACTGTGTGCGCTGAGTTGGTGAAGGCAAGTTTTCTTATTTATCCGGCTTTTCAGAACCATAAGATGAATCTTCTTCTACTCAAGCTATGTAAGTGACCAACTCGACCTGGCTCTCTCTGACGCTGCAAGAAAATCGCATTCTCATTTATCTCCTATCCTCAGTATTTAAGTAGCGACATATTTCGATGAAAGTCAGCACGGGTTACCGTGATTGTTAGTTTCTTTTGACAGCATTTAAATTAAGTTAAAGGGCATGTGTTGAAAAAAAAGCTTTCATTTTCTTGGAACAACCTTATGTCCACATATGCATGTATCTTTAGTCGCTAGATACTTTCAAAACAGCTTTGAAAATCATCTTTTCGATTTTGAAATAAATAATCTCCTCATAAGATAATGAGCCCCTTTCGATCAGGTTTTTTGTTTTATTTTCAGAAATATCTTTAGCCAAATCATTCCAGCTTAATTCATCCGGTCGGATATCCTGAGACTTTTGTCTCCTTTAAGCCTTTACCAAAGCTTAAGGATTTAGGTCCTCCTCCAAAGCAAAACAGCATCTTTGACTCCACTTCGAAATAAAAGCAAGGAATTGGTGCATTTATTCTTTAATTCTTTATTCCTGCAAAATTTAAATTGCGCAAGATGCCGTCGAAATACAAAAAGAGAAAAACCTAATACTTCGCCACTTAAAAAAGCGACTTAACTCGTTTCCTGTTTCCAGCAAGCTCAATAAATCGCTGACCAAACAAACGTCCAATGGTAATTTTAAATTACTCAATTTTAGATCTACTTTTTAAAGATATCCATTCGACAGATGTTCTTTAATCAATTCCAAGCATTGCGAAATGAGAAGTGCCCTTCGAGGCACGAATTCGAAACTTGTCTTTTGAATATTATGAGAAATTAATCATTTCCTTGTAAAAAGGATTCAAATCGCCCTTCGGACCAATTTGCTTGGAATTAAAATTATATCTCCTACTTACAAGCTGTCATGTCCCCAGCATAACCTCGTTCCCAGTTACTACTCCTCGTAGCTCCAGTATTAGTCTCAAGCGCAACCAACCTTTAACAATTCGCAAGAGCAAATAAATATTTACCATTAAAAATTCAAATGGAAATCCTTTGCTTTGCACAACAAAGGAATACATAAACTTCCATCTTATTTTTTTATTTTTTTTTTTTTTTTTGGCAACAAACTTCTTCTTCCCATCGTCCTCGAACTAGGACACTCCGGTTTTCCGGATTATTCACGTGTACTTTTGGTATTCCTGGTTGAAAAACGGATGAATATGTATGTACGTATTTTGAGGGCCATAGCCAGAGTTATTTTGTGGCGAAAAACTTCTTGTCAAAGCCAAACGATGTCTGTCTCGGTTTGTGGATTTTCTTTTCTTTTGGCATCGTTCTGGTTGTCGTTGACGCTCCTTGAGAGATGTATTGCCCTGTCCAATGGTTGGTTTTTGTAACAGTCACCTTTTTTTCATCCCCTCTCTCTGTTTGTGTGTAAAATGTTTTCATTTGGCAAAAGGTCCTTGTGCAGGAAACAAAAATGATTTTCCACCCAATTACTTGGAAAACTTTCTGCGGGAAACACTAAATTGGCTCATCTTGCCAAGTCTACAAAAGCCGAAAGCAGGTTACCCGAACTACACAATGGCATTGTGTGCAAGTCCTTCCGACCGATGACGACTACAAATTAGGACATCTGTGCTGATATAAATATTCATATTTCAATTTGTTCGCCCTGTGTTTGAGTGTTCGAGTTTTGTGGGCGATCATCATGAACCAACTCTGACACTTGTGTCGGACATTGTCCGATTCGAAAAACTCAATTAAAAACGAATCCAAATGAAGCTAGCCAGTGCTACAGGAAAAAGGGTAGGAGGGGAGGAGTGACAAGGTCCGAAACGAGTGCGAAAGGACGACTCCTCGTTTGGTGGAAAAAATCGAAATAATTTTTGCAGATTTCTCATAAATCAAAGTTATTACTTTTGTTTTTTTTTTGCTTTTGCAGAGGGATTCATGCTACTGGTAGTGTGGATCCATTGGATGAAGCTGGAGATGGAGATGGATTGGTGGGTTACTGCATTTAAGCTTTCCCTTTTGGTGAAACTACGTTTTATTCACCGATTCGAGCGCCCGCATATCCATAAAGGAGTGAAATTAATTTATTAACGAACCAAGGCAGCGAATTAAACTGACTGAACTGTCGGATGGGTGGAAGACGAGTCCTGCAGTTGTTGTTCGGGGTTTTGTTGGATGATAAATGAGCATTTTCTTTTTTTTCTTTCTTTGTTCAATGATGTTACCGGCTTGGCGGGCTTTGATCCCTTGACAACCTTGCAGGGTTGTTTTGTTGGTCTGGCCGCAGAGTTTCGTTGGACTATCAATTTTGTTGCCGCTGTGGTGAGTATCTCCTTCTGAGAGATGTAATTGCGGTCTGCGACTGTAGTCGTTGCGGTATCTTTAATGCGAAATTATATAATTTTAATTTATTAACTGAAGTGTAGACGGTAAAAGCTCAGTTGTTTGGACTCGTGGAAGCTCTCCTACATAAGGTATATGGAAAATCAGTTATTCCAAAAGTGAATACATGAAGCAGACTACATGAACATTGATTCAGCGGCCTCCGATTGGATCGGCAAATTATTAATCTGTAGAAAAATTAAGTAAATGCAAATTTAATTTACTTCCGAAAGGTGAAGCTGTAAGCGAAATTTACTTCGATGGTGTTGCAACTTGCAGTGGACTTGGGTCACAAAAAGGACTTTAATGCCTAGTCAAAATAATCCATATATCATCTTGCATCACTGGCTAGATAGACACTTAACGATTGCAGAATTTAAAAAAAAAATTTCCTTATTCGTTCTGTATCAGAAAAGAACGTCTTGTTATCTTTTTTTCTTATAGTACAAGAAACGCTTCCAATTTCCAATTTGGACCCAAACGATGGCCATTCGCCTTCTTATCATCATCCCTTCTAGCTCACACCTGCAACGACTCATAATCCCAGCGATCCTAAAACTTCGATTAAGCTTTAACATTGTATTTCTAACCGCCGGTTACAATTTATTGTTAGATGAAGAAGGTTGTCGGGGGTTTATCATCAAATTGTTTTAGTTTTTTCTACAAGTAAGAAGACAATGAGTTAAAATGTCAGAATATACAAGTTACTTGAATGTGACCAATCTAAATGTGCCTCAGGGATCTGTGCTCAGCCCAATCTTGTTTATTATAAATTCAAATTCCTTATTCGAGCAAACATTCATTGGAAAAATAAAAGCATAGCTGACGAAGGACTTTGAATTTGATCGCCTTTATAGATCATGATGTGCGCACCTTTTGACATTGATTAACTAAACAAAAATAAATCTTGAGCAACTAAACTAAATTAATGTATTTAAGCCTTATTTAAATATTAGTAATTATGCTGCAGTGGAGATTGCTCTAAAATTGTTATTGTGGAGGATTTCAAATACCTTGGTTTTATCATCGACCAAAATATGAGTTGGTTTTTGTTTTTTTTAATAAATACACTTTATGTTCCAATTTTTTTTTTTTGCGCATGGTGATTCCAATGTGATAGTGTCGTTCTATCTATTTTTTTTTTCAACTAGTGCTTATTTCGTGAATGGTAACACTTAGCTCATGTATGATTTGACAGATAATTAGTTTTATCCTTCCGCTGAACGAATATGGTTGTGTATACGCTTGAACAACGCTGGGAAATATTGCGACATTACTTTGAAAATCATGGTAATGTTACAGAATGTGTGCGAAAATTGCGTACGGATTTTGGAAGAAAAGAAGCACCGTCAGCTCCGTATGTTCGTTATCTTGTGAAAAAAGTGAAAGAAACTGGCATCCTCATCGAAAAACGAAAGCGTGAAAAGCCAAAAACAGTGCGTATACCCGAGAATATTGCTGCTGTGGCAGAAAGTGTGCGTGAAGCGCCATCAACATCAATTCTCAACAATTGAACATTTCGGAGACATCATTGAGACGAATTTTGCATTAAGACCTTGGTATGACGCCATACAAAGTCCAATTGGTTCAGGAGTTGAAGCCAACTGACCATCCAATGCGTTTTCGCTTCACTAAGTGGGCCTGCGGTCGACTTACCTGCGGAAGATGCCGATTTTGCCAAAAAAATTATCTTTTCAGATGAAGCTCATTTTGATCTTGGCGGGTATGAAAACAAGCAAAATTGTCGCATTTGGGGCACAGAAAACCCGCACGCATACATTGAAAATCCGATGCACTCAAAACGAGTCACTGTTTGGTGCCGATTTTGGTCCAGAGGCATAATTGGTTACAGTCAATGGCGATCGTTATCGGGCCATGGAGGATATTGGCAACATTTGGTTTCAACAGGACGGCGCAACGTACCACACAGCTGAAGCTACACTCGATGTTTTGCGCCCTGTTTTTGAAGATCGCATTATCAGCCGCAGAGCTGATGTCGTTTGGCCACCTTGGAGCTGTGTTGGACTATTATTTGTGGTGTGCCCTCAAAGATAAGTGTTAAGCCGACAAGACATAGACAATTGACGATTTAAAGGACAATATTCGTGAAGCCATTCGTAAAATATAGCTGCACACAATCGATATTGTGCTTAAAAATTGGACCGATCATGTAGGCTACTGCATGGCCAGCGGAGGCAGCCATTTGAACGAAATTATTTTCCATTATTAACCGGAAGGATTGTACTTTCAAATTCAATTCAATTTTCAATTTATTCAATTTATTTAAAATAAGTGGTTTGTACATTAAGATCATATCTTTTATAGTACGAGAAAATATTTGAATAGATAATGCATGTTTCAGTATTAGTTATAATTTCAAGTTTCCATTTAACTTTAAATTTAATAATGATTTAATTTTAAATTTAATTATAACTTCGTATTCAGTTTATTATAATTTTAATTTTAAGTAGTAGTTTAGTAATTCATTAATTTATTTCAATCCTATTATTTATTATTTATTATTTTAGTTTTTGTCATAATTAAGTTCCAATTTAAGATAAAACTCACGTGTCCACGCTTTAAAAGAAATAAAAGACTTTCGACTAAATATCTAAATATTCAAATTATATGTTTTATCAATCAATATGTAACTAATGGACTACCGGTTGAAAATGTCGTTTTTTTTCAAAATATTCAAAGTATTGCCCATCGCTAGCCACACATTTCTCCCATTTTTCTGGCAATTCATGGATACCCGTTCTGAAAAATTCGACCGGTTTGGCCGCAATCTACGAATCGATCCATTTTTTGACATCAGCGAAATGACGGAAGTGCTGGTCAGCCAGGCCATGTTGCATCGATCGGAAGAGATAATAATCGGATGGTGCAAGATCTGGACTATACGGCGGGTGGGGTAGGACATCCCATTTAGTTCAAGGTTTATTTTGACGACATTTGCAACATGTGGCCAAGCATTGTCATATTGCAAAATAACTTTATCGTATCTTGCGACCGTTTCCGGCCGTTTTTCCTTCAGTGCTCGGTTCAAACGCATCAATTGTCGTCGGTAAACCTCGCCTGTGATTGTTTCATTCGGTTTTAGCAGCTCATAATACACAACACCCTTCTGGTCCCACCAAATGCACAGCATAACCTTCAGTTCATGAATATTCTGAATGGCCGTTGATGTTGAGGCATATCCGGGGTATCCATACGTTGCCCGACGTTTTGGATTATCGAAATGTACCCATTTTTCATCACCAGTGACGATTCGATGCAAAAAAGACTTCTTTTTGTGGCGTTCGAGCAACATTTCGGACATGCAAAATCGGCGTTCGACGTCTCGTGGCTTCAATTCATACGGCACCAAATGTCCTACCTTTCGGATCATTCCCATTGCTTTTAAATGATCGGAAATCGTTTGCTGAGCGACGCCAAGTGATTTTGCAAGTTCTTCTTGCGTTTGTGACGGATCTTGATCGAGCAATGCCTCCAATTCATGGTCTTCAAACTTTTGCACCTGGCCGGGGCGTTCTTTGTCTTCATCGAAATCACCGTCTTTGAACCGCTTAAACCACCGCTGACACATTCTAACGTCTATAGTATAGCCCGGGTAAGCTATTGAAGTCGTTTGCAATAACGACATTTTCAACCGGTAGTCCTATTTATAATTGCCTTTGTTAACCTAACACTGCATTACTTAATAAATTGAAAAAAGAATTCATTTAAATAGAACTATAATAATAGCATCATAAGATTATATTGTCCGACCGAAACATGATTTTCAGCCGAAACCGAAACCGTAACCGAACATTACATGACTATGTATATTAATTGTTATTACTTAAATTTTGAATATTTTAACACATACAGGAAGTTATCTCGTCCGAAGTCAGCTGACGAGAAAATAAACAAATTGAAAAATACGGCTCACGGACCAAGAACTCATGAAAGGTGAACCGTGCTAGTCAAACAACAAAGTTTGTGTCACTCAATACAATCTCGCCATGCACCAGAGTTGTTTTCGATCAGTCCTCAATCTTTGGAGTAGACTTCCCCTCCAAACTTTCAAAAGCAAATTTTCCGATATCGGCCGGCTCCATCACGATAACACCCGACGGGTCTGAACTCGAACGAAAAGTGGAAGTTTATCTTTTTGAGTAATCTTTGTCTAGAAATCTCCTTCCATGTTTTACCACTGCCGCGAAATCGACCGACAGCCAAGCTACATCTAAGCTCAGTCAACGAAAGCCGCGTATCACCTTCACCTTTACGCGGTTCCATGACAAAGGGAAATTCACGGAAACTGCAGACCAGATGAGCTTGCATGTGAAGGTACAATGCACCTCACAATAAATTGACATACCATTAGCTGCGGTCAAACTAAGCATAAAAAATAAATACATCAACCATCTTGCAACATCACCAGACAAACCTGGAACCTAAATTTCTTCAATGAATGTCCGGTCATAGCAATATCAAGGCATAGAAAGCTATGTTCCCATTTCTTCCCAGCTTTGCCCCAACTTGCTAAAGCAAACCCAAAAGACTTCGCTCAGTTCATTTGAAAAGCAAACTAGCTCTGTCCACCTTCTACTTCTTCACCGTCCGGGAGGAAAACCTCTCAATATTCACTTAATCCCCAATAAAGGTAGATACGTTAATCCGCATAATCCTCGCGGTATCACAATAAGCCAAATTGCTGTGTGCCTTGTGGAAGACTGCGTTTCGGCGCCGCCGAAGTTTCGGCCGATTTTTTGCCGAAACCGAAACTGTGGCCGAAACCAATTTTTTGACTGAATCTGCCCGAAACCGAAACCGAATGTTCGGTCGGCCACTATAAGATTATAAAATAATATGTTTAAGAGATATGTAAACTGTATAAGAATAATAAACAATAAAAAAATGGAATGAACAATTCCGGTATACATCGCCTTTCCAAGAAATTCACCTCTGCTCAACTATTCCGAGCCGCCAGCCCACTTTAAAATAATTGGATTTAATAATTCCTCCATTGTTCAAAAGAATTCAAACTGTTTCTATTGAATTCACTGACTTCAATTACTTTTGTGAATTCACTGCGGACTTCAACTAATATCAAATGATTTCAGTTACGTAATATAAAAGAATGCAAATTTGGACATAATTCAATGGTTGATAAAAACTGAAAGTTCCAATTACTGACTTCAAACGAATGTTGACTAAATTATTCATGATGATTTCAAAAGAACTTAACTCCTCACTGATTATATTCTTCCGAGAGTCGCTAAGAATTCGTCTCTAATGGAGTATTAAGCTAAGTCGATGAAGACGTCTTCAGCTTCGTTGGTCCTTCAATTCTATCCCTTGTAGGTTGGAGATCGATAGCTTTGGTATTCGATCGTTTTGCCTCGATTCATTCATCATGAACACTATGCCTTTTTCTATTTCAACGGATACGGAAACAAATAAAACTTCTGCCACTATGGAATTCAAATTTTGGACCAGATTGCCGTATTTGTCCAGTGTAGACTTTTTATTTTGGTAGCTATTAGCTAATTGGGACTACGGAAACAAACCGCAGACTATGGATGCTCTGAAAGGCAATAACCGACAAGGGTGCGACAAAGAGAGGCCGAAGTTCTGGCCCGAACTATTTAAAACGCTTATAAAAGACCTCAAATGGTCGCCAAAAATGTTGAACGTACTTGATATATATCATCTGCTGAAAAAATAAATTATGTTTTCATTTAAAGGATATCACAAAATAACATCGGGTGAGTTTTTTTTTTACTCGTCTTGCAAGTGCATTCTCTCCTCTTTATGGTTCCTCATCCTATCCAGCGTGATTCCTTAACTGACGTTATATCCGCCTTTAACTGCGTGAGAATGGTTTCCTTTTCTTTGAGTGACTCCTAAGGCGTACAGTTTTTTTATATCGCAGAAACATACTTCGCTGTCATATTTTTGAATCCTCAAATGGAACTCCTCCGTCATTGAAGGAAGTGGCCAAAGATATCTATGTTATCAAAATCAGTAGCAGCTACAAGATCTTATCCTAAATTCACTGCGTTTCCATTTCAAAACCAATCACAGAACTCTGTTACTTTTCCAAAAAAACAAAAAAAAAAAACAATAAGAAAAAATCGTAAATAACAAATTCACAAACCAAAACTATAACAATTCAAAAGTTGTAGAACCCTCACAGAATTTTCTTAATTTCCGAAAGCGTTTCCATGTTCGCCCATAACTGGCCAAATCAACATTGCGGCATAAATTCTTTGCCCAATTGTTCCTTATTGCAGAACAAGTCTGTTTATTGTTTTAATATGCAAGCCCATAAACTTTGGTGTACATGGTTTCTTCTCGGTATTGCATGGAACAGCCGGCAAAAGCTACCGTTCCGTATAGGCCCACAGGTGTGCCAACGAAACAAGGAGCGAGCGGTCCAACTTTCACACGGTTGCGGGAAAGCACTGGGAATGGATGTGGCTGCATGTTATTTTATCAACACAGCAACCACTTCAACTATTCAAGATATTCACAAAGAATTTCAAAAGTTTATTTTTGACCAGAAAGACGTTGGGTTTTATGGATGTGGCGGGCGTCCGGGCAGCCGAGCAGTCAGGCGGGCGGCCTCTTTGGGGCAGGCAACCTGCAAATGCAATTTCGTTACCTTTGAGAGTTGGGGGGATCAGTTGTGGGTTGATGGTTGGTGGTTCTTCTACAAAAACAGTTGGTCGAATAAGTTTTTGCAGTTGTTTGGTGAATATATTTGGTTAAACTTTCTCGAGTACAGGAGTCATGCTGGTTGTTTTTTTTTCCTGGAGGAGTGTCCTTGTCTAAAACAAAAGGATTATTATAAATTTCTAGACACTTTTTTGCAAAATTTTTGAATACAGCCGGCAAGTGACCTTAAAATATTTTATTGGGGAAGATGCACAGGTCGTGTATGTCTATGCCGTTCTCAAGCTTCGTTTGCAAAGTAAACTTCTATTTGAATTTTGTTTTTAAGATTCAGATTTACTCTGATATGAGGCCGAGGCTGTTTCCGATTTGGTTTTTATTTTTTGGAAGGGCTTTCGGAGCTCCAAATCGGCTTATGTTGATGTAGTAGGTGTTGACGTAGGTATGAAGCATATTGCCGAAAAAGATCGGGTCTCATCACAGTACGGTGTGGGACATCATGTCATTAATATGTCTAAGAATCTTCTAGTTGAGTTTGAACTTCATGTTTGTAATGGAGCTCTCTGTTTTCGATTCGTGTTTCAGAGCAACAGGGCTTAATTGAAAGATAGTAACAGCAAAAACCGTAGCGCTAGTTCTGAAATAAATGTAATGCTTCTTTAATCGAAATTCATAGTCTATAGCTCAAAGAAATATGAAGAAAGAATTCTTCAGCGATATAAGATAGTTTGGTTTTTCGGCTCTTCGAACATGCTGGTTGGGTCTTTATTTTTGGGATTTTAAAAATATATTTTTTAAATTTATAATCAGTTATCCGTTAAATTTTCATTGTCAAATTTTATGAGAACTACAATGGGATGTTAAGTGACTTTTGAAGTACCAAGTAACATTTGGTATATACCAGCCCAAATCCGATAACAACATAGTGGTCCATTTACTGGATGGACGTATCTTATATACAGCTGTAAAGCCATAACTAACCTTCAAGAGGCGAAGATCGGCAGTAGAAAATTAAGACAATGACTTTGAGCCCATGCTGGCACATTTATAAGTAGCCGCAAGTAACATACGAAATTTTAACTAATGAATCATAATGGAAATCTTACTTCTGGTAAAGAGCGAAATTAGTTGCTGACTAGTATTGATATTTTTGATATGGAAGCTTTTTTAATTGAAAATGAATTAAGGTTGTGAAATTTGGAAACCAAAAGACTGTTGAGTTAACAGGATTACATAAGCTGCTGACATGACACAGGATTAAAACATAGTTAGCCAAACTTCGTTTGAGAATTTGCATTACAGCAAATTCAAGATGATGATGACGCATATGAAGCGAATGCTTTTTAATGTTGAAACATATTTTTCTTAAACACGGAAGGAATCGCACGCCTCAACCTCAAAATCAATGAAGAAAACTGAATAAAAAATATCATGGGATGATTCGTTCCCTACCCACTTAAGAACAAATTGCAGCACAAGCATTGAGACAAAAAAAAAATTACAAAACTTATCATTTAATGTCAAATTTTGGACGAGAGAACTGAAGAAAATGAGAAAACTTAAAAAGGCATAACTGAGTGAAGGTTAAGCTGACTGGTCCTATGCAAAGTTTTTCCCGTATCCCCCCATATCAGAACCTTCCAGCTGCTCACAAGCAACATTAGGGAATTCCTTTTAAACCACATGAGATATTTCAAAAACTTTATTATAGGCTGAAAGTCCGATGAAAAAATTTATGAATGGAGCTCAACTTCGTTCATATGATCACCGTGGGCACTTTTGCAAACCTACGATGCGTTGAAACCAATTTTCGATGGCTCGGCGGCAGTGGAGAGTGACCTCAACAAGCTTGGAGTGCGCAACTGAAAGCAGTTGATTACGGACTGCGCTAACTAGAGACACATGTTTGTTCTGGCCCGAATTAATCCCGAACTGTACAGCCATACAAAGAAGAAGAAACTGAAAGGTTATAGTCCATTATAGCATAGGCAAATGTAATGAATATATATTCAAAAGTTGGAAAAACAGGTTGTGTTGGCTGTCAATAATGGTTTGTCTTTTTCTCCCGAAAACAAAAACGTCTTTCATTTCCTTTTCCGATTCTTATTTTTCTTCTTGGATGACGTCTTTTTAAGTAAAGTCAATAAAATAAAATATTCTCGGTATTATAAATCTTTAAAAACAACAACAAGAGTCCATCAAATATTGGAAAGACTCAACTTGTGGACAAACAAAACAACTAACCATCCAACAACATTTTAAGCAATCGCCACCACGTCACTATCGAACCTAGAGGGTTAATGGCCAAAAAAACGTCGAGGACTATGAAAGATTGAATGAACTAAAAAAAAACAAAAAAAAAAATAACTTAACTCGTGATGGAGGATTTCGTTGTCGAAAGCTGTGTTTTTGGAAGATTGGTTCATCACTCTGCTGAAGTGCCTTGAATTATCATTAACACAAACCATAAGTTTTGAATACACAAACTAAACAGTATAGGAAGGATACCCACACTTACTACTATAGCTCCACTCCAGCGGCATAAATTTGATCTCAAAACCATTATTTTTCAGGATTCGAACCTATGACCTATGAATTGATCTGATTAAAAGACAGGCTCCTTAAAAACTTGGCAAACACTAACATACTTATCAACTTTTGCAATGAAATGAAATGAGAGCTACTGACTTTTAAACTATGCATCTTGATGGGTTTCCTGACGACATGTACAATAAAAATACACCTTTCAGACCTCCATATAAACTCACCTCCAACCTAATCCAACCATTCCCTGCATGTATACGAAATCATGCAATTTGTCAAAGGTCTCGAGTTCCTTTACAAATCGCTAACAAGTGGAATATAATTTCAATAATGCAGTCGAATATTCCTGTTTCAAATCATGTAAAAGATATTCCGAGCACTGAAAAGTTGAATCACGTGGCGCTCATACAAATCGGATTTGGCCAGTGCCAACGGTAATCCTACAAAGAGTATTGTTTGCACTGTTTTTCCGTCGAACAGCATCGACTGGAGCTAAATAATTATCCCAGTTTCTGAAGTGCAAACCAACTAGGCATCAAAAGATCCATTGCACAATAGACAAATCAACATGCTCCAGAAAGCATTGGCAATTGTACAAAATTTTCAAAGCACCAACCATGTTCGCAACCCATGGTTCAGCATTCAATGCTTGCATGGAGAGCTACTAATGGTGCTGTGTCACCATACAAGTATCTCAGTGGTTCTCGAATTCATTGAGCTTTTCAGATCGAATCCCCCAAGGAAATCAAAATATGGCCCAGCAAGTTTAATTGTACGAATTTCAAATGCATGCGCAGTTTTCAGCGAATTGCATTGTTATGTGCATGAACGTGTTCGCGCTAAGCCTTGTACTATAATCTCAGCCGGGATTTCAAAAACTACCTACATTCCACATTGTATGGCAGAGCAACAATTGAATCTTGGCTATGAGTTCATCAGCATTCAGATTGATGCATGCATGCTACGCATTGCATTGATTTTTGCTTGAACGGATTCGAGACACAGAATTGAGCTTTGCATAGGATAGAGTCAATGAAAATCCCCTTTAGGAAACTTACATTTTTTAATCTTGATCGCACAGGGTCTAGTAGATCTGCTGCAGTTTTCTATATATTCAAAATTTGGAAGGTTTAAAATTCTGATTAGTTTAAGCTGCTACTAAGACTCTGTACTCCAAAATATCAGCAGTCCAAACATGAAATTCGACCGAGTAAAAATGGAATGCGAAAATCTCAATCCTAAGGTTTGTTCCTTGTCCTTGGTTCATCCAAAATATTTCAATAGCGTCCATCACCTTAAAACAAATAAAAAAAAATAAATTGGTCGCACTACTACGTCTACTTTGAGGGCCAGGATCTAGCTTCACCATTTGTCTATGCGTCTTATATTTTTCGCTTATGGCGGAGGTTGGATCTATAGTTTACTGTCGGCTCCGCATGGCCCCAGAAGCATTTCTTGACAGTTTGTACTCATCTGAAGTATTGTCAGTCACTCGCGAGAGGTGGAGCCGTGACAAATGCCAGATGATCTTACCCGGGTCTGCACGCTCAGGAGCAGACGCACTTACCACTCAGCCACGACATCCACTCCATCACCTTACTATTGTCTTAAAATGTATTGCACCTGAGCAGCATTTTAAGCTGGGAAAAGAGGTGGATATCGCCTCGGGCAAGACTTGAAGAAACTAGCGGTCTTATCAAAATAACTGCTCTGGAAATTATGGACTTTTGCGCCGAAAAAGATAATTTTAATTTTGTATTTTTAAATGTCTGGATTGTTTATACAAGATAAAAAATATTCTGGTAAACGTCATTAGGCCATTTGAGGTGACAAGCAAAGTAAATTTTTGATTTTATTTATTGACATGTCTTTTATCGTAGTTATCCAAGGACTCACATATTTCACGTTGTTTTTTAAAATGCTTCTGTGTATGTGATTTTTTCTCTGAAGCCATTTTTACAACGAGCTTTTTTATCAAGAGTGGAGATCTCCCGAAATTACAAATTTTATACTGACTTATGTGAAATTCAAAAATACTGTCAACACTTCAGCCATCTTTAAGTTAAATCGTTTTAGTTGCATTTAATCCTTGCGTTTCAGTCTCAAGCTCTTCTTAAATTCATCAAATCCAAGGACGTTGCTGCCGGAATGCTGCACCAAACCACCGATTTAAACCTCAAGCCTACTCCTTCCATCCACCGTGCATGCATTGCCCAATTAACCACACCTAAGAAAATCCAATTTTGCGTGCAGCATCTTTTCCCATTTCACCTTGCAAGTTGAGATCCAGCATACGGCACACAGAATTTTATGAAACAAGAATCCTTCCTCCAAAGACACACAATATGCGGTATTTTGTTTCGACGACATAAGTGCAGAGGTGCTTCGAAGACGTCGAAATGAATACCATTCATCCTCTGCCTGCAATCTTACGATCTAATTAATTTAATAGCTCAAAACGAAAGCCATTTCAGACACACAAAAATCTCACATGTGTGGAGGAAATTAATTTTGCCCTGCCACTACAGCTTCATCTCCACCGCCCTCGATTGCGTTGGATTCTATTACACAACTCCTTCAACGGTTACCTATCCAGTTCTCATCTCCTTTCTTTCTTTTCTCCAATTGTGTACTTCATGATTATATCCTTTTGAATTTGATTCTATTATCGTTTGTTTTATATGTCCTCCCCTGTTTTCTATTTTTTTTTTGTAAGAATGACAAGGATTCCTAATGACAGGAATGTCACTCGGGTAAACAACCAGAGTTACATAAAACCGCACACACGAGTCTGTCTCGTAAGCAAGCTCTTAATTGCAACAAAAGGTGCTCCCCTTAGTAATTAGATGCATTTATTTTTTGACGGAGACTTGATCCTGCCAACAAACTTATATCCTGATACGACAACAACAACAACAACAACGACAGCAACAAGAACTTGAGTTGCTCCGTTGCATCCGATTATCGCTTATGTGTGCATAATAATCCATTTGAACAAATAAGTTTGACTAGATGAATGATAGAATTTATTGCAGATACTTATGTGAGGTAGTCCCCGGCAAAGGATACAGGATTCAGCAACAATTGGTTATGATGGGAGTTGCTACTATTGCCAGTCAGTGGAGTTGTGCCGTCTGTTTGTGGTGGTCTCGCTTCGATGATAGTTTGAGAGCTTTTTGAATGCAAATATAGAATGCTAATGAGAAAAGTTTTAACCGATTCGGTTTTATGTTAGAACGATATACTCGTACAATTACAGTTCATGGCAAATGCTCCTTTTGTCATCGATGTACTCGGTACCCATAGAGCATGGCGAGACAGATGTTTGCCCTTTTTTGTCATCACAAAAACACTGCTGATGCACACTTTCTAAAGCGAATTATGGATCGATATAACGAGTACATTAAAAATTTATAGAGTTCACGAAACTGCAAAGGATTCCATTTGATTGTGGTAGAAATGATGTTCGGTAAAAGAAGTGGATTCATTCGCTTCTACAATTTCCTCTTTCAATTTTCATTTTTAATTCCTTATTTATTTCTATTCATCAGGTTTCTTTTGAAACCGCTGTTTTCGTTTTGGTGTTTGTGAAACGGATTCCGATTTTTTTAACAACATTATCATTCTCAAAAGTTTTGAAGACATCGATAATACTGCAAGCAGTATCTACCAATATCGATTACTGATTACTCAAATTGAAATAAGCTTGTTACATCTTCCAACGAAATGAAAAGCATAAAGGAAACATATCTGAGGTGCTGTTTGATTTTTCAAAAGGCATAGACACAGTCCCGCAAAAGCTTCTGCCATATAAGCTTGATGATTTTTTTTACCTCCGGACCACTTGAGGGTCGACGATTGTGCTTGCAGGCGTGTCAAAATTTCAATTTATGCATGAGTCCCTCAAATGTTTTTTCTCTGACCTACACTTTTCACCATGTTGAATGAATTCCTTCTGTCTTATAGCATTGCAAAATAAAAACCTGTTTATTAAGTTTTTGAAATACCTTTTAAGAAATTGTTGAATCTGAGAACTTCTTCGACCTCAAGTCTAATAGAAGCCCCCAAAAAAATGAAATCAAACTTCAGTCAACTGAATTGTATGTAAATGAATTTTATTTCTCTCGAGCCAAGGATTTTTAAGAGGGTTGATGTCATTGGATCCCAAACATAATGCTCAACACACAATTCTTATAGAAACAAAATCAAGATCAAGATCATATAATATAAGATCTATGGTAACCCATAGTTCAACTGCAAAGTCTTTTTTTAAGCCTGCTATGCCTGAAGTGGTGGCGAAAATTCTTCGAGACTTGTTGAAATTCAAAAACCAGCCTTAGGCTTATCTCATATCAGTTCAATCATTTTCCTATGTATTTCGTGTTCAACAAATGCTTTGCCTGATTTTCTGGTCTAGTGTAAACATCTTCGCTAGAAGTCGATCTTGCAAGGATCTTAGCCTGAACTAAAGTTGCTTTCCATCCTTTACGGTCAGCTGCTTCCAATCAGTTATCTTGATTTTTGGAATGGAAGTTGGGTCGTCTGTTTTTTCATGAACCTGTTGGCTGGGACACTCTTAGCTTAAGCATTGTTGTTCATTCGCTCATAGCAGTCGAAGAATTTTTCCCTCCCGGGGTTTTTCTTTGCCTTTCTGACTGACAGGACCCTGGATTCGAAGGCTCGAAATAGAAGGTCTGGCGAGATGTGAAATTCGTTGGGACAAAACGAAACTGCATTGTTTGGTAAGGATGAGTCAACGCCGGATCTCCATCAAGATGTCATATACTAGCGCAAAGTTAAAACGACCGTATATTATGCTATATAGCCGGATCGGTTTCCTTAAATAGGAAGATATAGTTCGGCTTTCAAGTCCAAGAATAACTAGTTTGTGCCGACTTGAAAGTCATTGGTTTGCTCTCTAGTCGATTTGTCTGCCCGGAAGCTTCATTTGTGTTGCCCGATTTGCCATAAACATTGGATGGCCCATTTTTATAGATGGATAGACCTGAGCTTCAAGGCATAGGTCTTGCTTTCGTCCTCCCAAAATTTGCTTAAGTATCTGATCTGCACATAACTTATTCTATGATACAGTTGCTGGGAGAGCTCCTTAAGCGACTGAAACAGATTGTTTACGACATTTCCTTTCTTTTGGCTTTTTTGTGCGTATTATAATTGTATTCGTAGACTGTTTGATATCCTTGACCTAGGTTGGAGAGTTCGTTAACTCTTTCCTTTTTTCGCAATTCTAGCTCTTGTTGCTCTTGTTTTTCTTTTTGCAGCTCCTTCCGTACGACAATATTGAAGCAGCAAATATTGAATCTTCTTATTATTACATGGTTCCGCTTCCTAGCATAACAAAGCCGGATTCTAAATTGAGCTGCTTCTGAAAAGTCGTCAGAGACGATTTAAACCATTTTGAACGTTCGCGATTGCAGACTAATTGATGAAAGCCTTGCCTAAATAAGCATGTGATAGCCATCTTGATTTGCGGATATTTTTGTAAGGAAATCGTGTGCTACTTATCAACGAATAGCACAAGATATCTATTGCCAGTTTCGAGGTCGTACTTCAGAAGTTCTTCTACGAAGCTCCTTCAAAGAGTCTGGGTGTAGCCTATCATCCATTATCGCCGCATTGTTGTACCTTTTGTCAACTTAAATTGAAAACAGATATGGACTGACTTCTGCCTTTAATCCTCTTACACCCAAAGAGTGGCCATCACATCACGAATCTAATTTCTTATGACGCAATTCCAACCCTATTAAAAAATTGTGCTACGTTCATTATTTTAATGAGGAACTGTTAAGGGAGTCCCGCGAATCAAGAAATAAAATTACGATTGGATTTTTCTTCTCGCGTATAATCTTAAAGTTAACAATCCACAAAATTCCTGACGACATCCCTCAATTCACGTACGTATTGAATTTTCTTACGGAAAGGAGCTTAACATTGTTTTATGGGGACCTGGAATGGGGATACTGATTGAAAAAAATCTCTTGACAAGCTAAGAAATAAAAACGACGTGCTCTGAATATTTAATTTTGTACACTTGGAGACTGTCAACCTTGAGAAATCTGAATAAAACGTTGTATGTTCTCGAATATCGCTGATTTGATTATTTGAACGGTATAAGGGTGCACGTTCATACATATAACATTATTTGTCAAATGGTTGATGCGTCTCAAGGGAGGTTTAATTTTTTGAGTAAATTTTCCATCGCATTACATCGATTTACGTTCTTTTTTCGTCGAGTGTGCGTTTTAGTCTTAGGTCATTCAATACTTGATGGAATAAATCAAGCAATGTTATTGCTTAGATATAAGCTTCTCGGATGAACTATAACAACAAGTGTCAAAATCATTGCATCTACATATTAATGAAATATGTTTTTACGTGCCCGTTTCACTTACAATTTTTATTGCATTTTACTTAGTTTGGTTTGACTAAAATACTTTAAATCATTCTTGGTTATGTAAAAAATAAAAGAACAAGTAACTAAATTGTCACAGAGTTGTGCTGTAAACAGTCTTTTTTTGAATTTTAATACATGGCGAGTGCGGTGTGGAATAAACTGTCGTTACCTGTAAACAAAGCTGCCGAATGGATTCTTTGAAAGTGCACGACTCCAGCATTGACTTAAATTGTTATAAGACTACTGATTTGTTGCAGACTTTTTACCAAAAATGTATCACCTTATCGGATGATGCTATAACTTTTACGAAGGGCGTTAAGTGTCAGCAAACAGTTGACATGTGTAAATACCAGTGAGTTGCAGATTTCCTGGTCGGTAATTAGACAAACCGCTGACTTCGAAGAGACTAAGCCAAGACGAGACAAAAGAAGTACCGAAAGAGTTCGTGGTTAGCCGTCAACATAAACATTAGGTAATACAAGTTCGCTTAAGTAAGGGAGACCGCTTTCGCTTGTCGACCATTCCTGTGGTAGCGCGATGAATACGATCTCAATTGCAAATAGAAACTGCGAAAACCTGCGAAGACAAGATAAAATTTCAATACTTACTTAAGGTTTCGAACCTGAACCTCTCAAATGATCCAATTGAAAGGCATGCGCTCAAAAACCAAGTCACCCAGCTTTTGCTGAAGTAATAAGTGCTTGCGTCTTGAAATAGTAAATGACTTCAAAAATATGGGGCTTATGATTCACTGATGGATCAGTTTTCGTAGCCACATTGAAACTGCAAACTTTGAGGACCAATGAACATATAAGTCACCGAGTGATTTTTAATCTAGATAGATAATAAAATATTTATATAATAACATGTATGTTTTACTTAAAAAGTAATGATTTTATTACCAACGATTTTGGGAAATTGAAAAAAATATAGAGGGACACCAACGTTCCTGTAGTCCTAAAGGCAAACAAAATTGTTTTAAGTATTCTGAGTTAACCACCACCTTTTTTTATTTTGACTTACTTTTTTTTTCTTGCGTAACGTAAAGGACGTGGTTCATTTGAACTTAGAGAATATGATATTAGGCAACTTTCGTTAGCTCAATAGAGATAGTGATAGTGCACATTCATTATTAATTGATGAAGGAGATCAAACGTTCTTGACGCAAGAAGTAGTGGAATAGTTGATTCAGCTGTTCAGCCACATGAACCGAAGCATCACATCAGTATTGTCAAAGAACATATGTTCCAAATATCTATCAGTAAAAACTATTAATTTGGACTAGTCTATAGAGAAACTGAGGGCAATGCAATTTAACCTTTTGAAATATTTAGATGCACCTGAGTTCCTCATTCCAAAACGCATTGAATATGATATAAGAGATAAGCCTGTCAAGTGCAGTTTCCAAATTGTGGTGTAGATGTGATGCTTAAATTGGCAACAAACAAAACTTCCCTAACTTAGCATGGGTTGGTTGAATCAGTAACACTTCAGTTGGTGGAAAATGTTGAAGGCTTGACCTGCGAAATTTGAATTTACAACTTTTTTAATTCACCTTTTTTGTAATACGACCTGAAAGGCAGTTTTTTTACTTAAATCTTTTGACCTGCATGCAATTCAGGCAGGTTGTACTTCGCAGTTTGATGGCCGGATTCACTGCAAGACCCAAAGCAATCCCTTAGTTTAGTGCGTAGATCAGTGAAGCAAGAAATTCCTGCTAATCAAATATAAAAGAAAAACGCACAAATAAGTATTTACTTTGTTATGTAAAGATTAAATTTTATTTCATAAAAATTAACTAAAACTTTTCAATTTTGGTAAACATGTATGAACGTACATATGTAAAATAAGATAAATAATAACCATAGAAACATGCGTCCCTAATAATTCTAAAAAAACTATAAATATCTTGCACTATTTTAGTCAAAAAAAATTTCATTTAGCCCCAAATCCATCATATGTACATTTGTATTTCAAAACTCGTAATAGTCAATCAAACTCAGATACCTTGTAGTCGTGAAGGATTTATTATGAAATTTTTCAATCAAGTGTAAAATATGGGACCTTCTTGACTTCGAAAAGTGAATCATAAGGCTCTGGTTAAAAAAACTTGTATCTTAATTCGGGCTAAACGGTAACTTCCTAGCAGACAGAACGCAACGAGGTTGTATAAATAATATTTTTTCTGAATCAAGGGATGTTTTGGCAGGAGTTCCGCAGGGTTCTATTTAAGGTCCTTTTCTTTTTTGCATATTTATCAATGATTTACCAGATGTGAGCAAAAATATTTCATACCACTTGTACACCGACGACATTTAAGTATATTTTTTTAAACCAACTGGCCATATTGATGACATGATTTACCGGATGAATGATGACCTTAATTCTATATATATATGGTCTACATCTAATTGTCTATCTCTGAACCCAACTAAAACTCAGGCTATACTTTTTTCAAAAAGTAATTTTAATCTACCCGCGCTTTATCTTGTTAATTTTGAAATACCATACTCATGAACCGATATAAGCCTGGTAAACGGACTCAGCTCAAATTTGTCTCAATTAAATTTTATTATTTCTCGTATTTATGGTACGTAACGGATGCTCTTGCCTTCTGCTGACTTTACGCCAATCGCAACGAAATTGCATCTGTTAAAATCCGTACTAGCACAAATATTATCATATTCTGATGTTGTGCACCCTACTGTGGATTCCCGATCAGAACACAAATTATTAGTTGCATTCAATGACATGACGCATGTATTAAGCATTAATCATAATAATAAATTGAATTGAATCGAAATTGTGTGCACTCCTTGCCAGCAGCTACAACAGTAATTTTTTCGTGTGTTCAAAGTGCAGGATTTCGGTGCTGAGGCCTAAGGTTTACCCGGAAATTAATGGCCGTCCATCGCGTATCTCATGAAATTTTCCAATGGAGAAATAGCTTAGAAAATATCCATCAACCAAACGCTCAATCAAAATGACAAAAAGATTTTTTTTCCACAGTTTACCTTTGACACAACAGACCTAACTGTGCGTTATGTGAGTCATTGGACGATGAAACCAACCAAACGTATGACTCTTTTTTCTGGTTAGGATTACGTTATCCTTCAATTAACCTTAGGTAAACTTTCATACATAGTTTCCATCAGTCTTGCGAAAGTTTACCTATAAATTAATCGAAGCTTGGGATATGTGCAAAGCTCTTAAGTTGCTAACATAAGCAAACGCTTAAATCCTACACCTCTTATAGGATATGTTTTGATATCTATTCATGTAATATCTTTTGCTCCTTTTGTATGCTTATGCAGGATGAGAATCCTTTAAAAAATAAAAACCCCAACAACGTTTCATTGAAAATGTAACTCACCAACCTGGTTTCATTTGAAAGCCTCCTCTTTAGCCAAAGTACTACTTTTATTGTACTATGCTTGTAGTGCCTTGTGAAACGCTTAAAATAAATTAAACTAAAATGTTTAGTATCTAGATTTCGTAGCAGGTATCTATCAGAGGATCCTGGTAAGGCGGAGAAAAAAACAGGATAATCCTTTAGGTAGCAGACCGGAGATACATCAAACTGTCTCCATTTCCGATCATTCACCAGCATTCGTTATTATTTTCGTATTCAAATTTTTTAAAAAGAGTCCTTTTATGCAGGACACGAATCGACGACGACATAGAGTAGGTATCTTTCTCTTTATTTTCTTTTGTATTTTTTCTTCGCTTTTCATTGACTTGTAAACAATCATTCAGAAGTCATTTCCAATGGAGTACTTCAGTCTTCCTTCTTCCTCCGCAAGCACCGCCATTGATGGTCCAGCTTTTCTTTTTTTACTGTTATATAGGACACGAAAAGAAGATACACTTAGAGTTGAGTTGAAAAATAGATTTCATTCTTTCATCTGTTTTGTGTTAGATATCCTTATTTGTTTTTTTTTATTCTTTTCTTGGTTGAATTCTCCTTTTCTATACTTTTATTCAGTCACTCTTTGGGATATCTGTACACGTCTTTCAATAACAATATCAATGTCCTTATTTAAACTGTTGTCTTTCATTTCGTTTCTTTTCATTCTTCTTCTTTTTTTTTAATATTTTTTTTTATTTCGGATAAATTGTTTTGGATCCGCTCTCATTTTGGGACAAAACAATAAAGCATCTACTCTGAAGTCTTAAGTACCCCATAATTAAAAAAAAAATTGAAAAGCATATCAATTGAGGCCGGAAGGTGGTGGGTGGTGAACGAAAGAGAGAATTAAATTCGATTTCAATATTATTACCAAAAACGACGGATAATGGAACAGAATGCTAATTTCGTTTTTGGAAAGGAAAAATTGTATTTTCATTTGAATTGCTAGCCTCTTGATAGTAACAAGTTTGAATCGCGTCCAAGGACAACTTAAGCTTTAACTCTGGAAGTGGATATTCGGGTAGTTTTTAGAATACAATTTTAAGCAAATAATATTAATCAAAGGCAAAACTACAGTAAAACTGAATCATCACAACTTCGTGCGTTCTGTTTGTTAACGAACGACGAGCCTTCAATGGAAAGCGGATACTCAGCCCTGCAGCCGCACAGTGAAGTTGGTTTTTTACTCTTCTTTGATTTAATAAGATTCGTTATAAGCCTTTGAAGACAAGAACGTTATAGTGCGTCTCTAGTATTTCTTTATTTCGTTAGCAAAAACTTACAATACTATAGGCTTGCTACCGAACAAATTACAATACAGAGATATGATAAATAATAATAAAACAACGAATAGAAAACAATTCATTTAATGAACCATGTAGTGGAAAAAACTCATTGAGTAAAGAAATACTTGAATTCTCTGCATAAATAATAAACTGGTTCAGTAATTCAATTAATAAATGCAATGTTGGTTTAAACAAATGTGTATTATCAAATAATAAAGAAATTATAACAAAAACGATAATTAACAAACTTCATAAATAAATACTCAAATAAATAATTAATTAAATATTAAAATAAAGAATACATGAAAAAGAAATAAAATTATTTAAAATATGGAATTAAATACATAAAAAGATAAAGAAGTAAATATATAAATAAAGGCGTTCATATATAAACAATAATTATTTCAAATGAGCCTCTTTTATTAATGGCTTCAAATCTACAATTCACCACATTATTGTTGGTGTGCCGCAGGGCTCCGTTTTGTCACCAGATTAATTCTCGACAAATTATCGACAAATTTTAGTCTCTCTTTCGCTAGATTGAGCCCAAGCGGCATATGCCACGACAAGTTGGCTGTTTCACAGCAGCCATCTCGGTACAAGAGCAAGGTGGTCAAGTACTCGTGCTTCAACATGGAAGCAAGCTTAATGGAAAAAAAGACTATGTCTCATTACAAAACAGATCTTTTCTCATGAGATCCTGTACAATGGAACCAAACTTATCGGAGTGCATAACCTTTCGATTTAACTTAATCTGAGGCATATTGCATGGGCTATGTGACCTTGATCAATAAACTGATCGAACCTGCCCCAATCTCATTTATCCTAACAGCGTTATTCCACCACCACAGACTTTCTTCTATATTTCGGCCTGATAAAGGATAGACGTGTAAAAGAAGTCATTTCTCACTTTGCCCTTAAAAGAGTAGACAGGCGACAAAACTACAATTGGAGTACAGGGAAAAACTCCGGTTCGGTAGGGTGATATCAGCCTGTAACAAAAAAGATACAATTGGGCTGCATTAAGAGTTTTTGGTGGGTTTTGGTAGAAGGAGAGGAAAGAAAGTTAAAGTCACAGAGTTCACAACAGCCTGGCCGGTTTTTGGTAAACAGAAGATGTATGTAAATTTCAAGGATATTTTTAGTTTCTAGTTAAAAGTCTAAAAGAATGGTTTTGTATAAAGACTTGTTAAAAAAATGCTCCTAACGTTTTTAAGTCAATTGAAATA
This sequence comes from Orthonevra nobilis, assembly GCA_963555765.1. Classification (NCBI taxonomy): domain Eukaryota; kingdom Metazoa; phylum Arthropoda; class Insecta; order Diptera; family Syrphidae; genus Orthonevra; species Orthonevra nobilis. The sequence goes on from OY743225.1 coordinate 65,009,266, forward strand.
AATTATTATTTAAGACATTGATAAAGATTTAAGCCTGCCTTAGAGCACCAGCAAAGGTCCATTAACATTTATACATAAGCACAAGGCCTGATTAACCCTTACGCTAATTAGTCTGCAGCCTAGGGCGCTAAGATCGGGAGGGGACTGAAATCGTGTCTTCGCATGCAGTAATCTAGCATCATTGCATCTACCCTACATATTTCAGCTAGACCAAGACAAAACTCTTAAACTAAATGCACTTAAAGGACATTTTAAAAATAAATTTTGAAATTTTAAAAAGTTCGGGTGGGTGAGCTGGCAACTGAATGCCTTGTGCTAGTTTTGTTTAATCCACATCGCAATAACGGGCGTAAATTTTAACTTCATTCCGTAGTTTGGGAAGTTCGGAATTTAAACAATGCAACCTTGTTCTCGCGTTTACTGCTAGATGACACTGTATTAGGTTGCAGTGTTTAAATTCTTTTAAAAAACTAATCCTCACGTATACGCGCGTTTCTGGAGGAGAATTAAACAAAATTCACACTAGGCACTCAGCGCAGCTTGTCGCGCGAAATGAAATGAAACAACGATGTGCTCGGACTCTCCGATGTGTTTAATGTTTAGTATACGCCAAGAGATGTGAGATTTGGACAAAAAGGCAGAGGATCTCTATCGTACTTATCAGCCTGTGTAATCGATAAATTTATTTTACTTCTCGCTGAAGAAGTTCGACTTTCGACTATTATTCATTAAGCATTGATTCTACTCTAGATACTTCACACACGGATCAGTTGACATTTATAAATCGTTATATTTTGCCTGATGGACAACCTGTCGAACGTTTTGTCATATTTTTGCCCATTTCCGGTCATAAAGGTTAAGACAATAGAGAAGGCTGTTCTTGCGACAATTAAAAAAACTTTGGAACTTGATATTAAAGACTGTCATGGCCAAAGTTGCATGGTCAATACAAAGGTCTTCAGTCAAGAATTAGAGCTGTAAGTCCATTGACTACTTTTGTTCCTTGTGCAACCCGTTCTATACAACTCGTGGGATCGGCTGCCGCGGAAAGAAGTGATCAGCTGCTTTTTTTTACACTGGAACAAAAACTATAAATTTTTTTTTCTGGATCTAAGGTTCACTTAAAAAACAGTTTACACATAGTTTGGTTTCTTATGCAAACTGCATGAACTAGACGACATTTAGAAATAAATTTGAAAAAATTTTGGAAAGATTTGCAATCGCTAAAGCAGGAAAAATGACTTTTGTATAATCTTATAATGATTACTTAATTAATATAAAATTCAAATAAATCATAAATCAGTTGCAAAAATATTTCACTTGTTTGATGCCTCTCCTCATTTTTAAACAATAACAGAAGTGTAAATATTTAAAAAAAATACCCAGGAATATTCACTCCATCCTCGTTATCCTCGAGATACTTAGCTTGGCATGAAAAAAAGGGGCCCCGAACACTTTAAGAAAAAAAATATTTTTAATAAAAATTAAAAATTAAAGTGTTGTAGCCTTTGTTTCATAGAAAGATAGATATTTTTATTAATTTTTGATATCTTCTTTGACTTTTGCCGCACGACTTTCGCAGTTATCCAATATGTCTTTATACATTTCAAGTGAAATAAATATATTTTCTTAAGAATGGCACAAAAATAGTGGCATGAGGCACCAGAATGTAAGAGAAACCATTCAATGTAAGTATTATAATATCATAAAGTTACATTCGATACTAATGAAAAACTAACAAGAAATATAAATAATAAAAAATAAAATAAAAATATAAATGTGTCCATGTATCAAAAATATATAAACATGTAGGTAAATATTTAGAAAAACGTTAAATTGGAAAAATAAATAAAAAGCTCAAGGTTTTTATTAGTTTGATTTTATAGCAAAATAAGATTCAAGAAAATAATGCATTTATCAGAGGGTTTTTAAATGCTTGCAAATGAGGTCGGATATCTGTTCATCATTTCGCTGGTGAATGTATATCATGAGTTATCATTTTATTCATTGGCAAATTAAGTACGCGTGATTCGCGTCATGTTTCATAGTCAAAAATGCCAGAATAATACTTTCAAATCATTGAATTTTATTATCAAAATTCGTGTTCTGTGAACAATGTTTTTCGGGACAAGGATTTCAAGTCATATATCTCATCGATTTCACCTTTCACCATCGTGATTTGTCCATTTGCTGCCATTGAAAATAATTGGGATTGTATTACTCGGGTCGGTTTCGGTCTCGACGAGGCAGCTGGAGGCAGATCCACTCTTTTATCGCCCAGATAACACGCCAGTTTACAAAACTCTCGTATTTGGTCTCAACGGTAACTTAAGACCAAAAAGGACCGCCACTGCACCGGGAAAAATTTATTATTTGATGCGGTTCATGGTCGTTAATGACTACCCTCTGTCCTTCAAACTCTTTTCGCATAAAATGAAAGAGCTGAATGAACGAGCTGGACCTGGTCGACATGGGCAACCAAAACTACAAGGACTGCGACTATTGTTGGAGCAATTGAGAAATAAGTTTGACGAACAATTTAACTCTCGTTTTTCGCAAGTGAATTGGCCGGCTAAATCGTGTGATTTGACCCCTTAAGACAATCCTATAAGCCAGCGTCAATTGCTGTCTTGGAAGAAACAATTACAATGTACCCAAAAAAGTGCCTCGAAATTCGACTCTTCACATGGACAACTAATCTTTAAAAAAAATGATTCTGTTTGATTTGCAGTCTAAAAATATGACAAATTGCACAACTTCTCCACGATTGATATCCGTAAAGGAGAATGGATGAGAATATGACTTCATGCAATATAATTTTGTTCTCCTTACGTAGTAACGACTTTCTTTTTATGAGAGTGTAGAGAATTTTGGGTGCAATGTTACTTTTTTAAAAACCTTGGCTACATGGTGGCAACCCAGATTCTGTCCACTCCGCTCAAATTTATGGTTTTGCTTGGAATAAGAAAATGCTTTATTTTTCTGCTAAAAAAATACCTTGTATTTTTCCAGCGTTCAATTATTTAACAGTGTAGCGAAGGCGAAGAAAATATAACTGTGCCATCAGCCTTTGTCACGGTGTCCGAAGTTTTGGAAAGTCAAAAGTATAGACATTGTACAAAACAGGACTAACAACTGAGCCTTGAGGAAGGCTTGCATTCACACTGAGAAGCTTCCGTTTGACAAGACATTTTGTACAGTGTAAGTTAATCATTTCGCAAAAAAGATCACAAAGCCTTTTCAATGTCTTTGATCATCATCCCAGTTGAATTTTCTAACGCACAATTTTTGTATATGCTGAGATAGCCTAAATACCTGATAAGAGGCATTGTGTCCATTTCATAATCCGAATTTTGTTCATGAAGTTTCACTTTTAAGACTCTTGCGAAATCTTTACTGAGGCAACTTATAGAACCTTTAGGCCTGTAGCTATTTGGGGATTCCCTACCGTGTTAAAGTTTTTAAATGGATACCACTTTTGCTATTTTTGGATACCACTTTTGCTATGCGTCGGAAAACTTTTTTTTTTTCAATGGAGTTAGAAGATTCTCTAACCTGAGTTTGAATTTGTGTACGTTTTGCTCCCTTTTGTGTGCCGCTTAGTTGCATAGTGCTACCGATTGAGGTTCGAATCTAAAGACGAAGGAAAATTGGCTAAAAAAAAAGTCAATCCACTGGCAGGTTATTCGATTTTTCAAGTGTAAATTTTACTCTACATTTTGAAATAATATTGATTGTACTTATTGGCCCGCAAGAAATTTGGTCGATGAGCCCATAAAGAACAAAGGTTTGGATTTGGACTTAATTACGCTACATATCTGCTTAAATCTCGAGAATTTGAAATCAAGTTACCTTTCCTTATAAAACTTGTACCAAAAGTTCAGATAATAGCATCGCGATTCATCAATAAAGTCCACCCTCCCATGCCCGCATCGATAAAATCGCAAATCCCAGCAGTGTATTACGGTTGTACGTTAATTAAATGCCGCGCTGATAATTGTTGAATTACATTTACATGATTGTCGGTGATGGTGCTCGATACATGCAATTAATTCCCATTGAGATGGCCGCTGGCAGTTACATCATGCCGACGTACGTCGATGGAAATTGTCGGTGATTGTGATGAGACGCGAAAATCCATAATCCAATAGGTAGAACTCGACGTTGTTTTTGTTTTGTGTTTACTTTTTTTTTTTAACTATAATAATAAATGTTACGGAAAGTGAATGAATGAATATTTTTTGAATAAATGCCATTGTTGCTTTTCGCAAATTATTTAAATAACAAATTTTGAAACACTGAAATAAAATAACAGAACTTTTGATTGAATGAATAATAAGGACGGGTTATTGTCCGATAAATCAATCAATTTGAAAAAAACCGGCCGGATGTTGTATGTTCTTGATTTAAATTTGATTTAACATTACGTCATTGTTAAATGAAATGAAAATTTTAGTATTTGCTGAAAATATATTATGAAGGTTTTACTTGTAGCTTTCCTTTACAATTAATTTTTCCTATTGTATTTTGTTTAAAATTATTTAATTGTTCAGCTGTAAGGTGAATACCATATCCCTGTAACTTGTAATATTAATATTTATAATATTTAAGGACAAAAAATGTATACATTCACTGTTACAATAAATATAACTTTTACTGAAGATGTATCGAAAAAGGCTGAAGCACTCAATTTTAAAAGATTTAAAGATATTCAAAAATTGAGATCTCGAATTGCATAGCATTTTCAGTTGTTTTTTTTTTTCTTCCTTTGTTTGATACTTTTTCTACGAGAAATCAAACGTTTGAAGAAAAAAAAATCACTTTTAAAGGAACATATCCCTTTGATTTGTTCATTGTGATTCCGGTTTGCATTCATTTCCCTACCATTCTTTTTCATTTCATGCGTTTATTAATCTAAATTTTTATATTATGGATATCTAGATATTATAACATATTATACCATAGTTTAAAAAAACCAAGCTTACGTATTTCTTTTTAAGAACGCAAGAGTCCCTGGACTTTAGAAGCAAGTTATTTTTCAGTGCTGGATGAAGGTGGGCCTTGCGACAGAAACAGCTGAAAATGCTGAAATGAATTATGGCAGTCCGACCATATTTCAACAATGAAATTATACTTGCGTTCGTCTATTCGTAGGTTTTATAATCTATAAAAAAAACTTCATACGAAGCAAACAGAAAGAACTCGCCTCTTTCAGAATATATCACTCCAGACTTCAGTACGATACAAGCTCTTGGAGAGGCGCTTATCGCGGCAGAATTCTCCAACTGCTTGTTTTACAAAATTGCGAAATTACAAAAGTCAATAGTGGTATCCGCCTGACCCTTTCTATAATGCTCTTCAAATCATTGAAAGTTCTGCCTGCTCTGTAAAATGTAATTTGTTTTTTTATTGAGAAGCAGTAACCATGTAGAGTCCGAATTTCGAATCTTAGGACAAAAGAAACAATTCAGATACTATCGTTAGATTTACTCACTTTAGGAACTTTATCTCCGTTGTCTCTTAAAAATTATGAAATAGGCTTTCTACAGCGATTCGTGCCTTTAAATCATTGCCTTTATTCCTAAAAATTACCAAACCATGGCTACTAGAATTAAACCATGAAGAAATTGAAGTTCTGTTGTCATATATTAGATTGTATTGTAATTTGTCTACTTTCCTGGTTGTAATTCTTTAGTTATGTTAAATTAATTTTTTTAAGTCTGCAATCACTCCGTTAATGTTCATTCTACATGAATTCTTTGTTGCATGAATCCATTTCACATTTCAACTTTTGAATACGAATTTTTCATTAAACTCTTCATTTTTAAAATATTGTAAACAAAGCCTACTTACAAACCTAATCAATCAATGTTACCAATCAACAATGTTAGAACCGTAATATCTATAACTGCCAAAATACACACGAAAAAAGGAGGCAGTTTGAACACTATTGGATAGAATAAAATGTGGATAGAATTACAAAAGTGGGAGAAGAAGACTGAACTAGAACCCTTAATATCGTAAGGTAAAGCCGATTCAGTCTATGCAGGAAGAAATGAAATAATGAAATACATATGTATATAGTATATGTATATACAAAATTTGGGGAGGAATAAAATGTTCAATTTAATGAAATAGTGAAAATTCGGTTGTTTATGTAGTACAATAACATTTTCACTAATTAATCTTATTTAAGCTTAGCAAAGAAAAATAAATCTACATAAGTAAGTTTTCCAAGCTTTTTTAAAAGAAACGAATAGGCCAACTTTGCCCGGAATCAAACTTGACTTTCGAAATTTTCTGACAGCAAAAACTACTGTCGGTGCTGATTTGGACGTCTGTAATATCGCGAGTTGATACCCCCATGCTGAAACAAAGAGTGTCACGATTGTAGATGAGTCGTCTACGTGTGCATTAAATATGTAATCAACAAACACAACATCATTCAATGTTTATATTTTTATCATAACTCAAATAACGTTCTTTCAAAAGCACTTTCTTTAATAATTTATTTTTAGAAAATAACATTCTAACTTAATTTTTGGGATTGAAAGAAATGACGCCACGAAGAAAAAACACGTATAAATGGATGTGACTCTTCGGTTGGTTGGGAATAAAACTATACGACATTCAATTCGCAATAAAACCACTACATTTTGACATTCGTTCCACAAGTTGCAACATTTTTTTTTAATTTTTAACTTCCCATCAGGAAGTTCTTGTAATCGGTCCGATTTTCGAAATTCAAAATTTTTACATTTCTCCACGTTTGGCGGTCCCAGGAGTCGGATTCCATCATTTTTAGAAAGATGTGTGTGTGTGTGTGTACGTACGTACGTTTGTGCGGATTCTTTCGTACAGCCTAACTCGAGAACAAATCAAGCTATCGAAGCCAAATTGGTTTCATTCGAAGCGTGTGTACATAAAGATCACCTGAAAAGCTTTTGGTTAAATTTCACAGGGTGGTTTGAATTTTATGACGAAAAAACTGTCAAAAAAAGGGACATTTTCACTTCTTCAATTAAAATCAATTTAGTTTTCCAATAAAAAAAGTTCAAAATTAACTAAATTCATAGTTTATAGCTACCTTATCATATAAAAAAATATGCATAAATATTTACACTGCCGTTCATAAGTTTCCGGACAAATTCATATGAATTTTTTTTTTTGTTGTTCAATTTTAATGCCAAAAGTTTCATCAATATTATGTTTATTTAGCCAATTAACTAAACTAAGTAAGCTACTAACTATAGAGACTACCAAAAAGACTAAAACAATATGAAGTTGATGCCATTTCATACATTGATGTGCCCTTTTCTCTATTTCCTGATCCAAATTTCCACGGAAGTTCTTTGAAAATTGTTTCAGAAATGTGCATCCTGTAATTCTTTCCCATTTTTCAAGTCTCCAAGTGACGTTTGCAACACTGACACATGAAAAGATCCTTAGAAAATTATGGAGCCACCAGTTTTTTTGTTCAAAACCTGCTCGGCTGTAGCTTGCCGCTTTTTTATCGTTATAATATATTAGCAAAAAGAAGCTCATGGCGCAAATAACATGAGGCAATTGAATTTAAAGCAAAAGCATCGAGAGAAACCTAAATGACAAAGTTAAAACACATGGATAAAACTGCACGAGTACGTATATTGCAAGGAAGACCATAACATCCGATTTAGTTTGTTTTCCACTGTTGTAGTTTCTTATAACGCAACCAATCCTAGCGGTCTTTCCAGAAAATGACACAGAGATAAAAAAATCTCTTGGAATCGGCGTGGAAAATCCTATCAAAATCTGAAAAGAAAACTGGACTGAATGTGATCCTCTTAAAGCCATATATTAAACAGAAGAAAAAAATCCTATGCTGAGCATTTCCCAGCTCGGAAGGAAGAGGCGGTAGAGATATCTGGAAATTATGTACCCTTTCAAAAAGGACATAAAGATAATCACGCCTAGATATTCCGAGCAGTGGTTAATATCTTCCAAAGAAAAGCAATAAAACAAATTCGATTGACTAAAAATAATTCCAAAAATACATGAAGTTGAGAAAAGCAGTTGGTCCTCAAACTTTTAAAATATGAATTCCTATAAACAGAGTTCTTACAAAATGTAATACTTTTGAAACTAAGCTATATAATATTTGATAATTCTGGCTGTCTGATTTATTCACTTTATTGAAGAAGTAACCATTTCCAACATCATCGGCACAAACAAAATTTCAAGCTAAATAAAAAGAAACCCTCTCGACACTTTTAGACATTAACCGCAGCATCGCAAGCACTCGAATTTTGAATATTATTCTACGAAATTTCGACCGTCAGGCACCCCTTCACCAAAGTTCCCTATTCAGCAGCCTTAACACGAGTGTATCATATCCTCGACGAAATTTGGCATGCCAACCTCCTTGTGCTCGTGCTCGTCCTCGTTTCGGTGCTGTGGTTTATGGTGTTTCGCTTTTCAAGAGCAGATGATGATTTACATTTCATTTAAATGAAACGCTACACTGCTGCCATGACAGTTAGTACCTTGCACGGTTCTCTCTGGTTAGAGCTGAACCCAGCCACCTATACCTCAACCAGGACTACTTAAATGATGGGCTGTTAAGCGTGTAAGACTGCACAATCCATAACAGAGGCGTGAAGCATCGAGAAGCCGAAAATGACAACGACGACGACGACGACGACGACGACGCTGACGGTTGGCTCTAAAATCAAGCCGCGTTATCTCAACCTTTGAGCTGACAACGGCAAAAGAACGCCACAATACTGCTGCAAAAGAAGAGAGATGAGTGGTTGGTTGAAGCCTTCTACCAGTTTCGGGGTTATTTGGGGTTCTTGTCGTTGTTGTAAATAATGACACTCCTGAGAAATTACCATTTAATGGGAGATAGAACAAGGATACTCGTACTTCTCTACTTATTATTCCTTTGGTTGTTCTTGGGGTTTGTTGTTGATTCTCATTCACGCAAAGGAACACAGGAAGGGGACGTTTTATCCAGCGGCTTTGAATGACAGCAAAGAAATGTGTGCAAATAATGATAGTTTATGGAAGGACGAGTTGAATGGCGGTTGGGTGACGGCGACAACGTTCGTTAGTTTGCCGTCAAAATGAAACTTTTTGTTTTCTATTTGATGAAGAATATTAAAATCCATGTTCTTGATTGTTTGTGGTATAATATCCTGAAAATAAATAAAGGAAGTTTTGAAACTTTAGTCATTTACTTGATGTTTTTTTCAGAGCAGAACATTTAAATGCCAGATTATGGACCGACTCGTCTTGAGTCATTCCGCATGAAAGTTTTAGATTTGGATGAACGAAAACGTTTGATCCTTTTACGTCGATAGTATATTTTCATATCGATTTCCCTAGGAAGATCTCTGATTGGTACTTTGACAAAGAGAAAGTTGGAGATATAAGCCGGAATAAGCTTGCAAGTTTGTAAGCGTGACCTCGAACGCGTTGTGTGACAAGCTGCGGTATTTTATTCATTCATATCTACCATAAGGCCTTAATGACCGCCTGACTGTCAACGTAGAAAGTCATGCTTTTGCCGAATATTGTCTTTTATAATGACCATTTTTTCGACTGCACGAAAGCCTTAATGTTGGCCTGAATAACGATCCAGCAGTCTCCTGTCCTGAAAGAGTCATTAACAAATATTTCTTCACAGAAGACTTTAACTCCTGTTTCGGAGACTTGGATCTGCAAGTTCGAAAGGTATAATTGCATGAGAGCAGACTTCATCCTCATCTCGGTCCTTTCATTTAGGAACTTCATACTTTAATCTGTCTTGCCTTTGATTTTTTTGGTTAAAGAAAGTTCGATCGGCGTTAGATTCAGCATTCATTCCCAAGTTCAAGTTCATGACCTTGGACCTATCTCGAACTCATACCACAAGTCCTGCTAATAATCCCTTCATTATAAGTCAGTCTTAAAGCGATAAACTGAAGAGATTGATAATTGGTTGAAAATGCTTTGATGGCACCTGAAAGACAAGTTTCAATTCTAGAAGTATTGATGTTGCCGGGTTGCGGGTTACCATAACGGTTTGCAATATCGGCACTGCACTGTAAACTTATGGCACGGCTTACAAACGTGTACTTAGGATTATTAAGTGTTTTTGAAAAACAACAAATCAGTTCTTCATACTTGCAGATTTTTGAATGTGTCGATATGATAGCTTTATGTAAGGGATGAATCGCCTTTATCCACATAAACCTTGTCTTGAAACTTTTTTAAAATTCGAACCGGAAAGATTGAAAAATTTCGCAAACGTCTGTCGTAGGGAAATTGAATCAGATATTTTTGAAACCAACTTTTTCAAGGGAGACTAAAAACTTAATTTTGAGAAATAAAGAAACATATATTTTTAGGTTATGTTGCGTCTACGAGATCCAAATGCTGGAGCACCGAATGAATGCCAGTGTCATCGGAACTCACCGCTTCACACGGAACCAATGTTTTTGCTATTTACCATATGCTGCTGTGAACGACGTTTAGTATTAAAGGCATTGTAAGTTTTAAGATAAGTAAGTCTTGTAGCAGGGTTTTTTCCCCAATGAAAAAAAAAATGGTTCAATGCAAACGCAGATATGTACCAACTATCGCAGCAGAGTTAGGATCTGTCGACAAGCCCAAGGAAAATTGTCTAGGTCTGTGTCTTCAAAATTAACTCAATAGTCTTCAGAGGAAGGTCACCCTAGAGTGACTACTTGTAAGCGATTCGCGCATTAGATTTTTTTACATTTAATTTTTATTGAAATTAAAATATTATTTACCATTGTTCCTGAAGAAATGTTTACATTGGTTGGGGCCCTACGGTTAGATTGAAGTTTACACAAATGTTTTACATGAAAAGGTGAAAGAAGTTGTTAAATGTTTGAATATACTTACAATTAGATTATTATCACAGAGTGTTCAGGTTTGGGCTTCGATGTCGGTCCTTTAAGGAGGTTTTATGAAGTAAGTCGATGATACCTGGATCCTATTTCTTCGAAAAATGCTGGCTCTTCATTTGCATCTGGGGGAGCGAGTTCGGTCGGTGTTCGGGTATGTGTCCTTGGTCTGCCATGCTGTTCACGAGTTGATTTGGATGATCCTTGGCGGCAAATTTTTGGAATAAACCAACCATGTACCGGGTTATGGGCTTGATTCCTGTTTCGCTGTAGAGTTGCCTGTTGCTGACGTGTTTCTTGGTGAACCTTCCTCTCGAACATGGCAAGTGTCTTGATATACGCTTTCGAGGCTGTGAACCATGTGGGGAAATCATATGTTATCACCGGCCTGATGAGCTGTTTGTCTTCTGGCTGAGGTTGTTCTGCTTGCACTTTAAGGGGTTAACCCGATGGAAGGCGAAGCAAGCTTTACGAAGAATTGCATCCACATAATTGTTGAACTTCAACTTCTCAGTGAAGTTTACTCCAAAGAATTAAACGTTGTTCGAGGCCTTGACTATTGTTCCGTCTTGGAATCCAATCGTGGTGTTGCAGCAATTTTTAGCGGACCTTGGTCTCCGGGATTTGGTCGGCCTACGGAAGCCCATCAGCTTCCTTGGATTGATGCGGATTCCCTTATCCTGGTAGTATTCTTGTAGTCTTCTGATATGCGCTTCAACTCTTCGAGCCACAATCAGCGATGAGATTGAGCTTGCGTACGTGAGGGATTCACATATTAGATGATCAGTGCTCGCGTTTCAAACAAAATTTTTGAGCTTTTACAAACAAAATTGATTAGAAGAGCTTTTGAACATAGAGCTTTAAACATGGCTTTTCAAATTAGCCTTAGAGCACAATGGCTAACATTTTAATTGTTTGGCAAAAAGTATTTTTTAATGAACGAAATAAAATAAACTGACTTCAAACAGTATATAATTAAATAATTCAATTAGTTAAAAATTAAAGTAATTCAAGCTACATAAATATGATTGTAACAGTCTTAAGGAAAGTGGAAGGGCAATCTGTGCTACCGTAAAAATATTAAAATAAAGTTTTTTAAAACAAACAATGATATAATCATTTAACTTGTATCTAAGGTCTTTACGCCGAGCTTCCGTTTCAAATGTTTTAATGATCGTCAGAAACCTAGACATACCATACTTATGAGATTAGAGATTAGAGCCTTTCTGAAGGACTTCATTAATAACAAAGCCAACAATTAAGCAACTGAAAAATAAATTTAACCCCGACTTTTGAAATTCAAGACACGTTCTTGGTACGATGTTAAAAAACTTAAGCTTAAAAATAAAAAAATATAATAGCAATTGTAAAGAAATTACAAATTCTCAACCCACAATGTTTTTCTACGACTTTAAAATAAAAAGATACAATTTCCATAAGTTAATTTTTTTTCCTTTAACTTTCTTGCCTTGCTTTCAGAAAATGATTTGGGTCAAGTGGGCTCTCCCGTTTTGGATTTTGGTCTTTTTTACCGCTCTTCAATCTTTTTTGGGAGAACTTCGAGCGATATTACTTGGATTGATTTTTCATTTATTCAATGAAGCTGTCAAATTGGGTCACTTTGCCGATCAATGCATTTCGTCAAAACGGAAGTTCAGGCGAGCTGGTAATGAATCCTTCAAAATGTTTACTTTCGTCCGTGCTTGTTGCATACTCGTGTTAGAAACCACGGGTCCACCAATCCTAAGTCATCATTTTGCTGCAAAAAAAAAATTGATCGGTCACGGTAATCGTCTGAAATGAGAACCGACAAAACTTCAGGCGTTAATAGCACACCTTTCTGTGACTTTGAGTGATTATCAGAAACGTGTAAGTTCCTGCAGTTTGTTGTAACTCCCGTTGCGCGAACAACGTTAAATTTCCAAATGACATGGCGTCTTTATGAAGTTGGCAGCAAAGCTGAGCAAAGCTGGGCCATCTTAAGCCGCAGTGGCGATATTTTCATCAGAACAAACACTAATAGGCACATTCGAGCTCCTCTTTGGTCACGTCTTGTTGATATGTCATCGAGTTGTATGACGAGTGGATGACCAAGAAATCTACGCTGATGACAAAAGCTTCTTATTAAAAGATCGCGTTCCAAAAGTAATCGCGTAACAAATCAAAATTGACAGTTGCGGCCACTTAAAATTTATAGCATCTTACGATAGGGTGATACATTTTGGGACATATTGCACGAGTGAGTACTTTGGATCATCATCTTAATTCCGCTATTTTAATTAAACAATGATGAAATGGTGCTTTAAAACAAAAAACAAATAATCGTCGCCAGAGCCAACATTTTGTTATAAATTAGAAAGACACTCGGCAAAACTCAAGAAAATAAAATCGAACGGAAATATAAGACCTCGTTTGTCTTCTACAGTGACAAAAAAAGAACAGTTACAGACGTCTAGAGCTGCTACCGTGCACCATTACGTGTTGGGTTGCCACCCCCTTCATCAAGACGGTTTCACATTCACCACCTTCAGCTTTGGAGAAAGAGTTGAGCACCTCTTAACTCACCGATAGCACGTCAACTAACGATTTAATTGCCATTCATCATAACTTTTATCTGATTTGGGACGGGAGCAGTCCTGGTTGCGTATTGTGGTCAGTCATGCAACTCGAAAGGACGACGTGCACGGAAATTGACTTTTTAAGAGAACCTACAAGGGATGGATGATGGGGATTCTATTCCCTTTAGCGAAACTATGTGCCTTCAGTTTGATTGAATGAAATTGATGCATGAGCTTAAGTGTGTTTTAAGGACACGCAAGGAATTTATTCATTAGGAAAACGTGTGTGAGGTCTGAGGAAGTTTTTTTTGTTCAGTTGACAGTTGTCAATTATCATTTGAAATTCGTAGAGATTGGTCTTAAGCGAATTATTCCTTGTCATGGTCGTTTGTTTCTGACGCCTTTATTACTTACCCACGCACGCCTCCTACTCCTCATGCTATCTTTAATTTTGTAAAAATCAATATTCATGGAAACTTATACCAAACAGTAATGAAAAAGGAGCCAACCGCACGCCGCCGCCGCCCAATGACCCAATTCATTCGACGCCAACGCTTCTATCATCATCACGCGGTCATTACTTATCCAAACTCCATTTGGACTTGCTAAGCGAAAACCAAAGTTTTACCATTTGCCTAAATGAATAATCCTTTCTTCTCACTACCACCAACGAATCTGGGTCAACGAGAAAATCATATTATGAGAGACGAAAATAAAAATGCAAAAACATTAAAGAAGAAACCGACAAAAAAATTGAGTTGTAGTTTTAGAGATTCAACGGCAGGACATCACCGGATAAAGTGATTCACCATGTTACGGGGTTACTTGCCCCAACTCAAACCATTGCTTTGTCCTCCGCACGAAGGACTGTGTTTTCGTTACATCTGCCGTCCGCTTTGGTTGATTATTCTTTCGTTACGCGATTTTTCCTTTACTGCATCAGGAATTTGAATTTGCATGAAGGACGACACAAACGATGGCAGTGAATCGAAGAGACAGACTGAAAATTTAAGGACTTTTTTTTCTTTATTAGTTTTTGCAAGGACAAAGAGATTGGGCAAGTTACCACCACGTTGCGGTTAAATAAGTATGTAATCCGTTGAATTGAATTCTGTGTGATTTTGGAACCGTTTTCAATTTCCTTTTGGAGGTCCTTTTAATGGGTTAAATTTTGACAAACATGACATGTTTGAGTTTTTGAAAAAGAAATAGCAAACAAATTGTTGATACGCCAGCTAGATAAATGTTTAAGGTCAATCTTAATTTAAATACAGTCCTCTTTACTTTTAATTATTAAAAATAACTGCAAGCTTATTTGAATACGATTATATCGTACTTCAATGACTGGAAAATAAAAATTAACGCTTCAAAAACTCAGGCTGTCTTTTTTACTAAAAAAAGAAAAGCCTGTTTCTTACCATGCAACAGATTATCTAACAATGGCATGCAGATTGAGTGGAAGTCAAATGGCTAATACCCGGGGGATGCAACTCGATAAACATCTGGAACCATTTGCAGGAAATTTTAAATAAAGTGAAACCTTCAATAAAAAGTCCTTTCTTTAACCGAAAATAACATAAACTCATTATATTTAAAGCAATTTTTCATGCCATTATATTTTCCAGTTTGGGGAACCTGTGCAAAAAGCCACATCCTTAGATTGCAGTGGATTCAAAACAAGGTTCTAAAAATGATCTTGAATCTTCAACACGAGCTCTGTCGAAGGTAGAGAAAGTCGCTCCGAGGATAATTAAGCTAATTGAAGAACGTCGGAGAATTTAATGGTCGCTATCTTAGCTATTTAAACCTTGCCTTGTTCATTCCTTTTTTACTTTTTTATTTATATCTATACACATATTTATTCACCTGTTTATTTTTATTTAAGTATTTATTTCTTATTTATTTTTATATTAATTTATTTATTTTTTATTTTTTTATTTATTAAATTTATTTATTTACGTTTTTATGTATATTTATTTTGTTAATTTAAGTTCAATAATATTTATATACTCATTTATCTATTTATGTTTTTATCTATATGTATAGTATAATTCGGTAGTCAACGTAACAGTTTTATAAATAATTATTTAAATGTATCATTTGTATTGGTTTATGATGATTTATGCTTCCTTATTTATTTATTGTCTATATTTTTTATTTTATATTTTAAGTCCATACCACTCCTCTTCTCTCTGTCAAGCTCCTGCTTTAATTCTAACAAAGGTTTTTTCTTGAGCTTTTCCTTCGTCCTAAGTCTATTTTTAAATTTTTTGATATAAATTGTAAAACTATTGGAATATTGTTAGTAGTAAGGTAATTTATATCAAATTTCTAATGTGCAAAATAATTAAGAGTCAAAAATGTAAATATTTGCGCTACAATAAAAAACAAACAAACAAACTTCAGGTCATCTGCATGCATGAAACAATCAAGGAGTTGAAGATATGTAATTATGAAAAAGTAAGGGACCAAGGTAACTACCCTGAGAAACTTCTTAAAGTACTGAGACAGACTTTCTGCATCCATCAAACTTATTTAGCAATCCAGTCTTTCTCCAGCAGCAACTTGTGTTTTAAGCTTTGCCAGAATCGGTATAGACAGCATTTACTTGACAACCACTTTCAAAGGCATTAAAAATATATGATGTAAAATAAGCTAAATTATTATTTTTACTTAAGTTGTCAAATGACCTGAGACAAATTCATCTGGCAACTTCTTCTTTCTCCTTTACGCACAACGTTATCAAAGATCTTTAGTAAAGTGAATTAACATTTTACAAATACCGCTGTAGTTTTCTATGTAATTTTGCGAACCAGATTTGTGCAAAGAATGAAGTCCTTCAGTCAAAAAGATAAAACCCAAGAAAGGCAGTATATTTTATATTTTGAGGCCAGGTCTATATAGAGAATGGCAACCTTTTTCCTAATTTTATTGAAGGTATAGTACCCTGAAGATACTATCCAAAGTTAATTCTATAAAAAAAAACGTTGTACGATGAGCTATCAAAAATGTCAGTAGACAAAATACCAGGACAAGATCAAGTTGCTATTTAAAGCCACAAACAAGTCAATCGTCCTCATTCTGCATCCACTCGCATTGTGATAAAATTTTGAAGGATTGTTGGAGTCAAACACAACATTGAGATTCAGTGGGCTTAGTTTTTTAGGATTACGAAAAAAAAAAAAAACAATTTCAATCCAAACTTATTTTAATCGAGACGTTTTTTTTTTATTTTTACGAATTTTTGATATTGAACTCATTAACTAATTTGCTAGACAAAAACTTAACTATATATAAACTAACTAACTTACTAAAAATTTAACCTATGTCTTTCGACTTATTCGAGCCGTAATTGCAAGTGCAATTGTGGATGTATTTCTAAAAAGTAATTTTATAGAAGGTAAAACGTTCGAATGAATCAATTTGAAACTCGGAATATGATGAGCCATAATCTGGGTTCTTTTTAAATAGGCTATAAAATTAGTACAGGAATGCCGAGCTGAAATAGCTTCGTTAGAAGGTAAGCTCATTTCCCTTATATGGGTTCCCGGCCACAGTGCCATCCCAGACAATGAGAAGGCCGATGAACTTGCTAGAAAGGGATCTGCCCTTCAGCGCTCGCTTGCAGGTGAGGTTTTCATCTCACTACAAGCAGTTAAGACTAATATATCCTCAAACTTCCTTGAAGTAGCAAATCTAAGATGGGTTAGACTTACGAACTGTGCAACATCAAGGAAAATATGGCCGGAATACAAACAATCAAAAACAAAAGATCTCCTTCGGTGAGCCCGTCATGATATTGCTAGATAAGTGGCGATCTGCACAGGACACTGGACGATTGGAGATCATGCCATTAAGCTAGGTATCCCACACAACTCACATTGTCGCAGATGCAAAAACACAGCTGAGAGGGAGACCCTAACACACTTCTTTTGCGACTGTCCGGCTCTTGCTAGAGCCAGACAACGGGCGCTTGGTAGACCCTTCTTCAACTCAATTAATGAGATTTCTGCTAAGAATATTAAGGAACTAATGTCCTTCTTAAATACCTCAATCTCAAATACACCAAAATAACATCATAAATAAGGTAACAGAGCTGTGGTATTAAAACGGCACTTAGTGCTAATTAGGTTCTCACTGAACCACCACTTTTACCTACCTACCTACCTGAATCGTCTCTAATTTGTTTTTTCATAACATTGATATTAAATGCTACCTCACAAAATAAAAAAATAAATTATTGTATGGTTTATTCGATCAATAAGCCCAACTTGCTGGAACCATTAATCACCCAAGTCTGACATTAAAAAAGATTTGTTCTCCAACTACTTACTCGAAGAACCAAAATCATGCTTTGAAAAATACTCAATTTGAAAAATACTCAATTTGTAGTTCTTCTTTGTAGACCATAGGCAAAAAGTCCTTCGAATAAACAACAATCATGCTCAAAAGAGTAAGAGTGTCTTTGAATTACAGTCACCAAGTTAATGTACGGACAGAATCTTTGGTTGCAGGATCAACTGAAAAAAGCGTGTCAGAGATAGTTACGAAACGAAAGCAACTTTAGTTCAGGCTCGGATACTCCAAAGATTTATGGTCTGAAAAGTGAGTTAGTATCTTAAAGATGATTCCATTGCGCAGGATAGTAACTTAAAATTAGTCTACTAAAAAGCCCTCTTGAACCTTGACGACCTCGAACTTTCTATAATATAATATCTCTCATTTCAAAATTTCATTTAATGACCTTTTAAAAGTTCAGTTTTCATCCCAGTCATATTCGAAATAATGATATTTTTAGGACAGTCCTCCTTTCTCCAAATTTATTTTTCAGACCAGATTATCTTCTTTGAGTTTAAGTGTCGAGATCTATAAGTTCGACCAGCTATTGTTTTTGTTTTTAATCACATGTTATTTCTTTCGACGCTGACAAATCTTATGAGAATCTCAGTTTTATATTTTCGAGTTTCGAAATGAGTTGATTTTCGATTGAACAAAGTTCATAAATTCTGAATACCAACTGCAGCTGGTATACGCGAAGTTCATAAGACTCGTTGAAAAATATTTGAGCTGTAATGGAAAGTGAAGGCCTAAGAAACTGAGAAGTTCACCGCGCAAAAGATCTTAGCAACTGAAATAATGTCGCACTAGCATGAATATTTCACGAAATCTGGCTCTTTTGTCGGAACGCCGAACATAAAGTATCAAAAAATCTCTTATTCTATCGATTAGAAAGTAACTTTAGGGCCGTTAAATTCAAGTTATATTAGATAGAGTATCTCGGGGCTCCGTTTTGTCCCTCATTTTAATCTTCAGTGGTAATCTCCTATTTGTTGCATCCAATTCACTCTTTGGCTGTTGACAGTACCCTTAGTTTTTCCCATTCTTTCATAAATTCAACTGCGTCATCTTTGGTCATGGAAACGGACTGGCACAATATGTTAAACTCATTGAATTCCAATATAAGCAAATAAGCAACCCTTGCATCGCAGTAGTCTAAAGATTTTTCGCCCTTACAATGAGCTTCAAAAACCACCTTAGTTGGAATCACTATTATAACAAACGAAACAATACAGCTTTCATTAGTCCGAAATTTGCACGGGTGCTCATAGACAAAAATAAGGCAATCATCTTGCTTTAAAGTCGCCACAACGTGTTCTACCTTTCGATATTGTATTAAGGGTTCCGTACCCGAAGAGTTCAAAGGAACCCGATTACTAAGTTTCCGCTGTCCATCCGTTGTTCCGTCTGTCACAGAGCTGTATCTCCTAAACCGTAAAAGGAGACACGTGAAATTTTCACAGAAGCTGAAATTGCTGAAGGGAAGTTATTAAAAATAGTATAAAGCTAAAATAAATAATAAAAAAAAACACCCAAAATTAGGCAATGAGTTTCATGGAGCTATTTAACAACTTTTAAAAGTAGTCCATGATCCCGTCCATCCAACCTACGGTAAATGCTCAAATTCCATTGAGAAAAATGACAAAAAAACATTTTCAACTTATGTTGTTAAGTTTTCTATCCAACCAAACGAAGTTTCACATCCATGCATTCGAGTTTTAATTTCGTGGCGGCATTTCTCTCAATCCGAAAAATAAATTACTTAGTATGGCATTTTTAAAAAATAAATGATTAAAATCAAGCGATTTTGATGTCCGTTTGGGTTATGATTGTCCCAGCATTTCAATTAATCATTTGACAGAGTGTTGATAGATAAAGAAGAATGAAAACATTGAACGAAGTTGTGTGTGTTGATTATGCATTTGAGGCACACAAAGATATTCAATGTGTAAATACAATTTTTTCGTATTTCTCACTATTTTCCAATCATTTCTTTAAAGCTATTTCTTCAATACGTTGAAAACTATAACTCAAAAATCCTCCAGAATCACATAATACAATTGTCTTTATTTATTTGTTTTCAAGAAAATACCATTATAATCAATATCTTTAGTTGCGATAGCGAAATACGTACACGGATGTGACACGCGTTAAGGTGGGAAATTGGAGTTCAAACGTCAGACTCATAGATTCACACATTTCTACATTTAGTCTCCATCAAATAATCTTTTATTCATGTGATTGTTTTAAATCCTTATATTTTAAAACTTTTTAATTTAATAGAATTACAACTAAACCAATATCAAGTTTTAACTTTGTCTGACTTGCTCTTGCATATTTATGTTTGCAGTTATGAGAAATCAAAAACTAAAAAAATATGGTGTTTCATTCTCTTTGTAAGCGCGGAACCCTTCGTTTAAGAGCCAACTCTCACTTTGCTACATTTTGTTTTTTTTTAGAAAGTGTTTCAGCGAATAAGTCAGCTTTATTTTCCCCCTTATCCTTTTTCTTCCTTAAATCACACCGGATTCTCCGAAAATATTTATCAATTCACTAAAGCGTATTTAGTGTTGTATAGGAATCATTTTTAGATTCAAAACACTCTGTTTCTCCCCTGATCCCTTCCAGCCGCGTTATGTTTCAGTCTTATTAGGGTTTTCATAACCTCATGAACAATAAAAGTGAAATATAAATCCTAAAACCTAACAGATGCCAGGTGTTCGCTCCGATTCGTCTTAAATCTTCGACTGTAGGAGTCGAATAGCCAGATCCACCTTTTTCACTTTCATTCGGCAATAAATTGCCATTACACCAATGAACTACTCCGAAACAGCCCGTAGATTGGTGTTTTTGGGGTTTGGCTCGGACCGACAACATCCTTAAATGGCGTTGTCCACTTGGTCCGATGGCCTACAATATTAAATGGTACCCTCAACAAGCCACATAACAAGTGTGCTTAAGTTTCATGCATCGACTGTGGACAGACACAATTCAACTGCTTGGCCAACCCCTTGGCAATAGGTTCCTGTGTCTACTTCACTACACTAGTATCTGAAGCAGAAGCACCGCCGTTTGATTTGTTTTGATGATGGTACTCCTTGTTTGGTTTTTTTTTTTCGTTTGGTTAAAACATAATTTTACTTTCAGTTGGTCTAACCGTTCCAGAAATTTTGTGTGCCATTTTTCTCGCTCTCTCTCTCGTCCTTGATTCCGGCTGTGCCACAAACATTCCTTAACTATTATTTCTTGTCACACGGTCTTGGGCAGGCCTCCATGAACATCATGTGTGTATGTCGAAGGCATTCTCATTCATGGTCCTTGTACAACTAACCGAATCCCTATGCATACGAGTATACCCTTGACCAAGTCGAGCAGGATGCTGCCGAGAGAACTTTCTAGGGAAAAAAAAAACAGAAAAGAAATAAATGAACGCCAAGATATTGTCACAAATGGAGGCGAGTAAATAAATTGCTTTCGGATCAGTTACATAAGTCTGATATATGGTTCTCGGGCACTGTGGAGATGGGTGTCCCTCTCCCTGTCCCGGGAGGACTGACTGCGTCTGAAGGTGAAAGATATTTATTTACGGGGCCGATTTGGTGTGCCACCAAAGTTATATGCGAAAATGTGAGCAAGAGAAATATTGTTCGGACTTTGGATTCGAAGGAAATCGAATTTCGAAAGATAATCGATGTTTGCGGCGAGGGTAAGTTATGATTCAATTAGGCAGGAGAAGGAGGATTCTGATTCTCATAGGCATTCAATTTTGCAGTTACTTAGACAATTTTATCGCTTCCGAAGTATTTAAAAGGCCATAAACGATTTATTCGTTTCTAAGTGCGTTAATGGGAATTTTAATGTGGTCCGTGGAATTTAGGAACCCAAGAGAGATAACAATCAGTAGGCCAGTTAAGAGCATAGGAAGGCCACTTGCGAAGAGAAGATGGAAGAACTAATTAAAAAAAACAACTATGTACATAAGTATCGAGCTTTTTAACCACAAAATCCTGCCAATAATGCTTCAGAAATCTCCGAATGAGACTACTCATAGACAAAGGTATATGTTTAAGCAATATCACGGACTGGGTATACACCATTCACAAAGGGGGTAAGGTGCGCAGTCAA
The DNA here is from genome assembly GCA_963555765.1 of Orthonevra nobilis. Lineage (NCBI taxonomy): Eukaryota > Metazoa > Arthropoda > Insecta > Diptera > Syrphidae > Orthonevra > Orthonevra nobilis. Next base: position 65,031,179 of record OY743225.1, read on the forward strand.
AGTCATACTGACCTACGCCATCGATGCTTCGAGGATCTGAGTCTAAGTTGAAATTGCTTCCCGACATCCGCCATAGGTTCATCTTTGAAAGGGGGGTTCGTTTTAGCGTTAACATAGCTCTTGCGATTCGAAGACAGCTATAGCTGAAGCACTGTGGTCGATTCGCCCAATTATCCTATATCTCATAGCTGTTTTACTTTCTCTTCGATTCCGACTCCTCTCAGATGGGACCGTATACCCGATGCAGAATTTTGCCTTCCCTTATGTCTACGGTGCGGTCGTGCTTATAGTCCAATATTCGAGGCTTTACACAAGAACTGGAAAGATGAGAAAATAGATTAGAACCTTTACGACCTCAAAGTTGTAGTTATCAGTTGTGTATTTTGTCCAAGCTCATGTTCGACGGATCAAACATAAAATTATACATCGATTCTTCGGGCCCTGCTTCGATTGCCGTGAAATCAAGTTTGGATGTAAGCGATGATGCGCATCCCAAATTCCCTTTCACAGCTTGGTGGCGGAGTTTGAAGAGTGCTTGCCGTTCAATAGATTCAATTGATAGGTCCCAGGTTCGATTCCTAGAGTAGTCTAGTTATTCGAATCTGATCCAGTCACCATTTGCCATTGGGAAAAAGTTAATGGCACTATCACTAGATTAGTCAATCAGCGATAAAAGTTTGACTAATGAGTGGCATTGTTGTAGTGGTTGTTGCATCGGCTTAATTCTTAGTTCGTGTTATCAAAATAGTGATTTGTGTAGATTGTGTGTTGGCTCCGAAGGCATAACACTGACAGCGGGGTGTTTAGCTTATTCTTCCAAACTTTCAAAATACATGTATCAAATTAATGTCGAATAAAATCTTGCGAATTAGGCGAAAGCTAATAGGTCGATATAAATATCCTCTGTCCCGTTTCGGGCTCCACCCACGGAAGATAGTTGAAACCAAATACCTCTGAGTTTCTCAAACTACTACATAATCTTTGATTCTTCTCCTAATTCTTTCGCTCGCTCTGTAAGAGTATTCGTGTCCTCTTGAAGAGCGAGCAAATTATACAAAAAACCTCGCCGATGCACTTGAGAAAAGGTACCGCAAGTGTTTTTCCAAGCATGTTTCGAGTCTTAAAATATACCCATTCCTTAGTCCTTAGTGACCCAAAGTGTGCAGAGAGTGCCATAAGCTTGTCTAACAATCTTATTTATGTGGTCATCCCAAGTTGAATTTCGATTAAAAGCGCTAGAGAAAAGAGCAATGGATCTAATATGGAGCCCTGAGGAACTCGTCCTACTATAGGAAGGAAATCCGACATTATGTCTCAATAGGCACTGTAGCAAGCAAGAATAACCAATGGTATAAAAAACCTTAGAGAAATCAAAGAGAACTATAAACGAAGCAAGGTCTTAATGAATTGATTTTCTTATATCACCTACTACCTTAAGGATATAAAATTGGTTATCGCTCAAATATAAATTGACCTGTTTTTAGAATACCTTGGAGTGGAAGTTTTGAATGGATATGGGTTTGTTAGAGTTCGAAAGTGCAACCTGTGAAATAAATTTACAGTTGATCTCTTTGCAATCAATTCCCAAGCGACACTCATTCACTTTACAAACTATTCCAGAGTTTTCGTCTATTATTTGATAAACCCAAGTGGCTTAAGGACTTTCGACTTTTCACAAAGTAAGGGACTGACGATGTTGTTACTAAGCCTGCAGTACTTGCGGTGGTATTCCTCGATTTCAAAGCGCTTCCAATTTTGATATATTTGAAACCTTTTGTTCAAGAGCAATCTAAATTTGTTTGTGAGGCATGATTCTGGTGCTGGTCTAATTGTTTTAGTTTTTAGTGGAACCTTTTTGCTAAAAATCTACTGTGTTCGAGAGGACAACTTCTTCGGTTGTTGTTGGATTTTTCAGCACCTGCTGAAAATGATGAATGAAAATGGAATTTCAAATCCTACGCTTCTTTTTTATTTTCTCAAATCCAGAAGCATTTGTTGGGTTCCAGCTTCCATCGTCTTTATTATATTGAGTATAATAAATTGTTATTCTCATTTATATTCAAATTTATGCAAGCCTATGTATTATAATGTAAATAATATCATCCAAATGCAGCCCAGTACTCTTGCAGTCGGGCTCTTAAATGCGCAAGCAAATGGTTGAGTCCTTGGCACAAACCTTTCAGCGGATATTTTCTTGTAGGATATTAATTTTTTTCGTTGGCCCTTTAATCCTCGAGGTATTCGAGCTGAATTTGTCCAGCCTGGCAATCTTTTCGGTTCTTCGAAAAAGAACTTGAAAATTGTAACTCATCTTCCACGTCAACACTGGTTTTCAAGTATATTATAGCTGTCAGCTGTGGCCAGGCCCAGCTAGTGTAGATGGTATCATATATCCCCATTATTCTTTACTGGCGTTAGCATTGCGTAAGCATTCTCATCAATCCTAACCGTCAAATTTCTTTTTTGTCCAGTTCGTGCCATAAAAAATGCGAATCTTCTTCGCCCTTTAATGATCGATTCATTGCACTTACGTCCCTTCTTTGCGTGGTCATTTAAACACTGATAATTCGTTAGCTCATATAATTTGCGAAAGGTACATGCTTGATTTGATGGCATATCGCATAGAAAAGAAGAACCACTCCTTCAGTAGGGCTTAAGATCACCTGAACCCTACGTTCAATTCAATTAGAATTGTAACACATCATAAAAACGTTGGTGTGCCTCAGGGTTCCGTTTTATCTCCAACAATCTTTTTAATTTTTATACCTATTGTACTTTTAATTTTTTCAAATTCATTTGTATGAGGTATATCAAAAACTGGGTTGGTAAAAACTATCAGAGACCTTATGAGAATCAACCGCATAAACAATAATGTTCAATTGGATCATTGTAGTGTCGCAATGACTATCGAACTTCGTATGCTGAAAATGAAGAAATTACTCTTGAGTGTTATTGTAGGGCAGAATAAGATTTTTGATAATTTATAAAGTCGCCCTTGAGACCACACCCATGTCTTCAACACTATGATTAAATTTCATTACCAAGTTGTCTACACATTTAATAGTAAATTGATTTACAATAAGCTCGGTTTCGAAGATATTCCGAGGAGTCAATGTCTGATTTCAAGCTCGACGTGCCTCTTTCTAAAGTGTGACTTCCGCCTAAGTTTCGCGTCCAACGACATTCCTTAATATTTTACATCGTTCGCATCGTATATGAATCAAGATGAAGTAGCTACGACTGTTCTTTCATTTCGAAGTTTGCTTCTAGTGTAAAACAAGACAAGAAACGGACCCAGAGCCCTGCCTCGTGGACCACTGGTGCGATTTCTTTTGAATTATTCTGTACTTATCGTACGAAGAAAAGCTGTAGAATTCAAAAATGTCTGTACGCCGCCGCGGACACCAAAACGTGTTTTGTAAAAGGCCTATTAAAGCGAACAAATTCCTCGATGATAAGATTAATTTGATTAGAACTGTGTATACAATTTTGAAAAGGGCATATCTCGCATATTTTGAAAAAAAAAACCTTTCTGTAAATTTCGATTGCTTTTATCCCCAAAATCTAACTAAAAAATATAATTTTAAATATTGCTCTTCTTTTTGAATGTATTTTTTTTAATTTCCAGTAAAGTTCAAATATTTTTTTTAATTTCCAGTAAAGTTCAAATATTCAAACAATTGCTTTTTCAATTTAAAATAACCTCCCAATGACAGATTAAGAATAATTTCAAATATATTTTTTAATTCATATTCCAACTTGTGTATAAAATTTTTCATATTTCAATGCCAGAAAGTTCATTTTAAATATTTGTGAACGAATTTTTGAAATCGGATGAATAGTTTCAAAGGTAAGATTCCTTCCTTCCTACGCATTTACAAACTAAAAAACTTTACCAGTTTCAAATTTAAGAAACTCTGTTTTCGATTCTTATATTTTAAAAAATTAAGCCTGAGTTTTTACTTTAGTCCCTCATATCAAATCTTGTCGAATGTCAAACACTTGTGATACGTCGACAAAAATCAAGAAGAACTTGTCAATTTATTTATGGCGTAGTTTAATTGTCGCTTGACGTTTCTTTTTTAAACAAACCGAGAATTAGTTGACAAGAAGCCTTGGAGTGCTACACTTCTGAAGAATGCGGAATGATTGTTGAATTTTATATGAAAAATTTCAGTCATGATGTGTGCGAATAATTGGACGTTTGACTTAAAAAACATCGTGAACACTTATTCCGATTGAAGCAGGAAGTGCCCGGTCCGTATTGCTGTGGTCGCTTTGACAATGTTGCTGACTATTTGGCACCGGCAGATGTTCGTTGCGTCCGATTTCTGAAAAAGACTTGAAGATGTAACTCTATTTGCAAACCCCAATCGTCAGTTAAACTTACTGTCGGCAATGGGAAGAGCAACCATTCAACCAACTCGAGGGGTGATTGAGAATTTGAATCAACAAATTCTGCACCGTGTGGGAGTCATCTTCCATGACTCTTCAACCTTCACCAGAAAGTTCACCAACAAATGTACTACAGTTGCCGGCGACGATGTGATTTATAATTTATTGAAAGTCTGCTCTAATGGCTTGTTTCTGTCAATATTGAAGCTTCGAAGCCTTGAAGTGGCCAATTCATCCTCTAAGAATGTTTAAATTTTAATTTTGTGAAAATATTTGAAAAATTCAAACCGGCTTCAGAATCTTATTCGAAGCACTCAACAACACTCTCAAAACTAAGATGACGCTATTCAGATAAGAATTTGCAAAATTGCCAACGTATTATCCTGGTGCTCGTTCTCAGTTAGTGGAGCTTAACAACATTCCGACTTTCTAAGGCAATATCATTGCAAATAGAATATCCTTCTCTTCATCGAAATTCAAACGATTATTTGTCCAATTTAAAGCGTCCATAAAAAAGCAACTCGAATTTGCCCAACCAGCACAATTGGCAGCCAGCAAAGGACCAACCTGCTGTATGCATGCACCTTCGCATGCTGTGCTCACATCAATGGACTCTCAATATGATGATTGCAAAATGTCTCAAACCATTCATAGAAAGAACAGAGAGCACCAGGACCGACAACCGCATGCAACGAAAACATTTGGTAAATTTCTCTAGAGAAATAACTATAGCAGCCGACACAAGTCGACCATTGTTGTGTCGCATTCGATCACTTGTTATGGTGTCCTTATCGCCGGAAGTAATAATAATCGAAGATACACAAATACGCACAAACTCCAGCTCTGCTTCCTACGAGGATCTAGAACTAATAATTGTTTTCAATTCGATTAGACGAAATGCAATTGAATTAAATTACCAAACACTAGTGTAATTTGTATTGGTGGAGCTTTGGAGGCATCCTGCCGAGCATGAGCATGTGTCCTGACCGTGATGTGTCAGATGAAGGAGAAAATTTCGAACTTGTGTGTCGAATCCTTTCGACTGAATGCATTTATACTTGCCACGGAAATAAATCAATAAAATCCTTCAACATGCAGATGAGGATATACGATACGAGGAACGATCCTGTGCTAAGAATTTTGAACTCGAACACTCGTTGGCAAGGATTCAGTTGCTGCTGGTGTAGTATTTTTTTCGTTTTTTTTTTTTTACAAATCCCTGAAGATTTCTTAAACTCTCGACTGTGAAATACACGTCCTTCCTGTTCGTCTGTGTCTTTGGTGTGTGCATGGTTACACAGAATACCGTATCCTTTATGCTTATATCCTTATTTCGCCGAAAAGGAATCGATTGTGCTCGGTGACACAGGAATAAAAGGCAGTACTTGAGCTGAGCGAGTCCTTCGAATGAATATAAATACCTAAACTTGATTTTCTTTCTGTTTCGTCTTCATTTGGAGAGGGAACGCGACTGAATCTGGGCTCATGCGGCTCCCTAAGGGTAACAAAAGGATAGGGACATTGGCAATGAGATTGATTGATATTGTTCTCACTTGCATACATATATTCGATGTGAAAGATATACGAGTGCTTCAACAGTTGGTAAGACTGTGGAGACTGATCGATAATAATCATTCTGCGAATGAATTTGCCAATTTGGTTGAAAAGTGGTGCTGTTTTGTGAATGTGTGGCAAAAGGAGTCGTTTCTCACGGCTCAAAAGAACGAATGAGGGAGTTTTTTCTCCTCTCGAGGTGCGGTTCCTTGCACAGCTTTGACACAAAATCAAGAAAAATTGAACTTTCAACTTTCGAATTCGAATTTTAGAGAAAACGGATTATTTTTGTTTTTTTGTAGATTAATGGTTAATTCAGATTTAGTATGAATTTAAGGTGCAGTCACACAAGCCCAAATTTTTATTCAGGGGACCCATGTCTCATCTAAGTGGGACATGAATCTCAAATTTAATTCTTCATCAGTTTTTGGTTTTACAAAGCTAGCATTGCGAACATAGAAGCATAATGGAGCTTTTGCGTTTATTCAGGGCTCAGTAAAATTAGTTGTGTGTTGAATTTAACGATGGAAAACAATGATCTGTATTTGAAAAAAGTGTTCATAAAAGTACATGAAGCCTAATACATGCTAAATATGGTTGAGGTCCCTCGGGGTGGATTTGAAGACTCTACATGACCAAGTAATCTCAGCTGTTGATGTAGCTGTACAGCTCGTACAGTTTGTTCTTAAATCTTCTTCTCCACTCACGGTCTATGCAGACGGGATCATAGGCCACACTTTCATCCGCTTTCAAAGTGTCCATGCTTCTGAACTAAAAAGCAGGACGGAGTGATAAGAGTCCTAGAACGCTACTTTAGTTCTTCGAAGAAATGCTTTCTTAGCCAAAAGACAGCGATAAGCAAGACGAATTCTTCATTTGATCTCAACGGCGATCCTATTATCTGTGTTTACAGCGGAGCCTAGTTAGACAAAGTCCCTAACTACCTCAAAGTTTAAACTGTTTTTGGTAATATTCTGACCAAGACGTCGTAGTTGGGTATCTTTATGGATGACAGCATATCCTTCCTTTTGCCCTCGTATACTGCCAAAAGCCAAAAAGTTAACGCGCTGTTAACATCAATCCGCGATTATATCAATATCTTCGGCGTATGCGAGTTATTGAACAGACCTAAGTGCATCTGGTACTGACTCGGGAATTTTCGCACTATTGTTCCAAGTATGATGTTGAAGAACTCGCATGACAGTGCATCACCTTGTCTAAAACTCTGCCGATGTAATGGAGCAGCTTGACTTCTCCATCGTCATCCTGTACAAACGGACGAGCTTGGAAGGGATGCAAAGTCTAGACGTGGCTTTATACATCCCGTCTCTGAAGATGCTACCAGCACTGCTTATAAAACAAGCATTGTAAGTGACAGTGTTACTCATAGAGTAATACCCCATCCTGTCACAGTCATCATTTAGCGTGGTGTTAGTTGTTAGTAGACATAAACAAATAAAGCCTAACACCAAATACAAAGTTAAACAAATATTAAAAAAAAATTATATTATTATTATTATTATTATTATTATTTATTAAATTATACATAAATGTACAAAACAATACTTAAAAGCTAGTAGCTACCAGGGCTTTTAGCTGATTGAGAAATTGACTTTTTTTGTTTTTTTTTTTTTGTTTCGTTAAAAGATATTTTAATTGGAATCCCTTCTGCAGAAGGCCGGGCCGAAGGAAGGAGGAACAAAAGTTCTGCATACCTGTGATCGCCCACGCATAGGTTTTACAATTGATAAAAAACTTAGATACTATCACATAGGTTAAATATTTGTAAAATTTTGAAAACATTTTTTATGTTTTGTTCGGAAGGAACCAAAAGGAGAGTTTTTTAAATTGTTATTGTAAAGTTTTTTGCAAATCTCGTTGATTTTCGGGCAATCTGTAGTTAAATGACTAATGGTGAGCTGGAGGTTAGTTGGCAGAGGTGGCATATTGTATTAACAAATGTAAATTAATAAAATAAATACAAATAAAAACAAGAGTATTGAAAAAGACTTAGCGTGCACATTAAGAATTGACACGTCCCAAAAAGTTTTTGTTTGAGTGCCTTTCTTTCTATCATTTTTTGTGGACTATAGCCCACGATTTAAAATTGCACTTTTTTCATGATTTTGAGTTTATTTTAAATTGTGCTATAATTGTTAAACAGGTGCATCAAACTGAGCATAAATAAAGTGAAATTAAGAAAAACAACCTTTTGTAAAAGGAAATATCGAGAAAAAAAGGTTGAGGCAAAAACCCTCTTTTTTTCATAATTTTTGTGGACTATAGCCCACGATTTAAAATTGCACTTTTTTCATGATTTTGAGTTTAATTTAAACTGTGCTATAATTGTTAAACAGGGGCTTCAAACTGAGTATAAATATAGTGAAATAAAGAAAAACAACCTTTTGTAAAGGGAAATATCGAGAAAAAAAGTTTGAGGCAAAAAACCGCCTTTTTTTTCATCTTTTTTGTGGACTATAGCCCACGATTGAAAATTGCACTTTTTTCATGATTTTGAGTTTCACTTAAACTGTGTTATTTTTACTAAAAGGGCTTCAAACCGAGCATATATATACCGAAATTAAGAAAACAACCTTTTGTAAAGGGACATATCGAGAAAAAAGTTTGAGGCAAAAACCGCCTTTTTTCATCTTTTTTGTGGACTATAGCCCACGAGTTTAAAATTGCAACTTTTTTCATGATTTTGAGTTTAATTTAAACTGTGCTATTAATTGTAAACAGGGGCTTCCAAACTGAGTATAAATATAGTGAAATAAGAAAAACAACCTTTTGTAAAGGGAAATATCGAGAAAAAAGTTTGAGGCAAAAACCGCCTTTTTTTTTCATCTTTTTTGTGAACTATAGCCCACGATTGAAAATTGCACTTTTTTCATGGTTTTGAGTTTCACTTAAAACTGTGTTATTTTTACTAAAAAGGGCTTCAAACTGAGCATAAATATGGTGAAATTAAGAAAAACAACCTTTTGAAAATGGAAATATCGAGAAAAAGTTTGAGGCAAAAACCGCCTTTTTTCATCCTTTTTTGTGAACTATAGCCCACGATTGAAAATTGCACTTTTTTCATGATTTTGAGTTTCACTTAAACTGTGTTATTTTTACTAAAAAGGGCTTCAAACTGAGCATAAATATGATGAAATTAAGAAAAACAACCTTTTGAAAAGGGAAATATCGAGAAAAAAGTTTGAGGCAAAAACCGCCTTTTTTCATCTTTTTTGTGACTATAGCCCACGATTGAAAATTGCACTTTTTTCATGATTTTGAGTTTTCACTTAAACTGTGTTATTTTTTACTAAAAAGGGCTTCAAACCGAGCATATATATAGCGAAATTAAGAAAAACAACCTTTTGTAAAGGGAAATATCGAGAAAAAAGTTTGAGGCAAAAACCGTCTTTTTTCATCTTTTTTGTGGACTATTGCCCACGATTGAAAATTGCACTTTTTTCATGATTTTGAGTTTCACTTAAACTGTGTTATTTTTACTAAAAAGGGCTTCAAACTGAGCATATATATAGCGAAATTAAGAAAAACAACCTTTTGTAAAGGGAAATATCGAGAAAAAAGTTTGAGGCAAAACCGCCTATTTTTCATCTTTTTTGTGGACAATAGCCCACGATTGAAAATTGCACTTTTTCATGATTTTGAGTTTCACTTAAACTGTGTTATTTTTACTAAAAAGGGCTTCAAACCGAGCATATATATAGCGAAATTAAGAAAAACAACCTTTTGTAAAGGGAAATATCGAGAAAAAAGTTTGAGGCAAAAGCCGAATTTTTTTCATCTTTTTTGTGGACTATAGCCCACGATTGAAAATTGCACTTTTTTCATGATTTTGAGTTTCACTTAAACTGTGTTATTTTTACTAAAAAGGGCTTCAAACCGAGCATATATATAGCGAAATTAAGAAAAACAACCTTTTGTAAAGGGAAATATCGAGAAAAAAGTTTGAGGCAAAAGCCGCAATTTTTTCATCTTTTTTGTGGACTATAGCCCACGATTGAAAATTGCACTTTTTTCATGATTTTGAGTTTCACTTAAACTGTGTTATTTTTACTAAAAAGGGCTTCAAAACGAGCATATATATAGCGAAATTAAGAAAAACAACCTTTTTTAAAGGGAAATATCGAGAAAAAAGTTTGAGGCAAAAACCGCCTATTTTTCATCTTTTTTGTGGACTATAGCCCACGCGATTGAAAATTGCACTTTTTTCATGATTTTGAGTTTCACTTAAACTGTGTTATTTTTACTAAAAAGGGCTTCAACCGAGCATATATATAGCGAAATTAAGAAAAACAACCTTTTGTAAAGGGAAATATCGAGAAAAAAGTTTCAGGCAAAAACCGCCTATTTTCATCTTTTTTGTGGACTATAGCCCACGATTGAAAATTGCACTTTTTTCATGATTTTGAGTTTCACTTAAACTGTGTTATTTTTACTAAAAAGGGCTTCAAACCGAGCATATATATAGCGAAATTAAGAAAAACAACCTTTTGTAAAGGGAAATATCGAGAAAAAAGTTTGAGGCAAAAGCCGCCTTTTTTTCATCTTTTTTGTGGACTATAGCCCACGATTGAAAATTGCACTTTTTTCATGATTTTGAGTTTCACTTAAACTGTGTTATTTTTACTAAAAAGGGCTTCAAACCGAGCATATATATAGCGAAATTAAGAAAAACAACCTTTTGTAAAGGGAAATATCGAGAAAAAAGTTTGAAGCAAAAACCGCCTATTTTTCATCTTTTTTGTGGACTATAGCCCACGATTGAAAATTGCACTTTTTTCATGATTTTGAGTTTCACTTAAACTGTGTTATTTTTACTAAAAAGGGCTTCAAACCGAGCATATATATAGCGAAATTAAGAAAAACAACCTTCTGTAAAGGGAAATATCGAGAAAAAAGTTTGAGCAAAAACCGCCTATTTTTCATCTTTTTTGTGGACTATAGCCCACGATTGAAAATTGCAATTTTTTCATGATTTTGAGTTTCACTTAAACTGTGTTATTTTTACTAAAAAGGGCTTCAAACCGAGCATATATATAGCGAAATTAAGAAAAACAACCTTTGTAAAGGGAAATATCGAGAAAAAAGTTTGAGGCAAAAACCGCCTTTTTTTCATCTTTTTTGTGGACTATAGCCCACGATTGAAAATTGCACTTTTTTCATGATTTTGAGTTTCACTTAAACTGTGTTATTTTTACTAAAAAGGGCTTCAAACCGAGCATATATATAGCGAAATTAAGAAAAACAACCTTTTGTAAAGGGAAATATCGAGAAAAAAGTTTGAGGCAAAAACCGCCTTTTTTTCATCTTTTTTTGTTGACTATAGCCCACGATTGAAAATTGCACTTTTTTCATGATTTTGAGTTTCACTTAAACTGTGTTATTTTTACTAAAAAGGGCTTCAAACCGAGCATATATATAGCGAAATTAAGAAATACAACCTTTTGTAAAGGGAAATATCGAGAAAAAAGTTTGAGGCAAAAACCGCCTTTTTTTCATCTTTTTTGTTGACTATAGCCCACGATTGAAAATTGCAATTTTTTCATGATTTTGAGTTTCACTTAAACTGTGTTATTTTTACTAAAAAGGGCTTCAAACCGAGCATATATATAGCGAAATTAAGAAAAACAACCTTTTGTAAAGGGAAATATCGAGAAAAAAGTTTGAGGCAAAAACCGCCTTTTTTTCATCTTTTTTGTTGGACTATAGCCCACGATTGAAAATTGCACTTTTTTCATGATTTTGAGTTTCACTTAAACTGTGTTATTTTTACTAAAAAGGGCTTCAAACCGAGCATATATATAGCGAAATTAAGAAAAACAACCTTTTGTAAAGGGAAATATCGAGAAAAAAGTTTGAGGCAAAAACCGCCTTTTTTTCATCTTTTTTTGTTGACTATAGCCCACGATTGAAAATTGCACTTTTTTCATGATTTTGAGTTTCACTTAAACTGTGTTATTTTTACTAAAAAGGGCTTCAAACCGAGCATATATATAGCGAAATTAAGAAAAACAACCTTTTGTAAAGGGAAATATCGAGAAAAAAGTTTGAGGCAAAAACCGCCTTTTTTTCATCTTTTTTTGTTGACTATAGCCCACGATTGAAAATTGCACTTTTTTCATGATTTTGAGTCTCACTTAAACTGTGTTATTTTTACTAAAAAAGGCTTCAAACCGAGCATATATATAGCGAAATTAAGAAAAACAACCTTTTGTAAAGGGAAATATCGAGAAAAAAGTTTGAGGCAAAAACCGCCTTTTTTTTCATCTTTTTTGTGGACTATAGCCCACGATTGAAAATTGCACTTTTTTCATGATTTTGAGTTTCACTTAAACTGTGTTATTTTTACTAAAAAGGGCTTCAAACCGAGCATATATATAGCGAAATTAAGAAAAACAACATTTTGTAAAGGGAAATATCGAGAAAAAAGTTTGAGGCAAAAACCGCCTATTTTTCATCTTTTTTGTGGACTATAGCCCAAGATTGAAAATTGCACTTTTTTCATGATTTTGAGTTTCACTTAAACTGTGTTATTTTTACTAAAAAGGGCTTCAAACCGAGCATATATATAGAGAAATTAAGAAAACCAACCTTTTGTAAAGGGAAATATCGAGAAAAAAGTTTGAGGCAAAAACCGCCTTTTTTTCATCTTTTTTGTGGACTATAGCCCACGATTGAAAATTGCACTTTTTTCATGATTTTGAGTTTCACTTAAACTGTGTTATTTTTACTAAAAAGGGCTTCAAACCGAGCATATATATAGCGAAATTAAGAAAAACAACCTTTTGTAAAGGGAAATATCGAGAAAAAAGTTTGAGGCAAAAACCGCCTTTTTTTCATCTTTTTTGTGGACTATAGCCCACGATTGAAAATTGCACTTTTTTCATGATTTTGAGTTTCACTTAAACTGTGTTATTTTTACTAAAAAGGGCTTCAAACCGAGCATATATATAGCGAAATTAAGAAAAACAACCTTTTGTAAAGGGAAATATCGAGAAAAAAGTTTGAGGCAAAAACCGCCTTTTTTTCATCTTTTTTGTGGACTATAGCCCAGGATTGAAAATTGCACTTTTTTCATGATTTTGAGTTTCACTTAAACTGTGTTATTTTTACAAAAAAGGGCTTCAAACCGAGCATATATATAGCGAAATTAAGAAAAACAACCTTTTGTAAAGGAAAATATCGAGAAAAAAGTTTGAGGCAAAAACCGCCTATTTTTCATCTTTTTTGTGGACTATAGCCCAGGATTGAAAATTGCACTTTTTTCATGATTTTGAGTTTCACTTAAACTGTGTTATTTTTACTAAAAAGGGCTTCAAACCGAGCATATATATAGCGAAATTAAGAAAAACAACCTTTTGTAAAGGGAAATATCGAGAAAAAAGTTTGAGGCAAAAACCGCCTTTTTTTCATCTTTTTTGTGGACTATAGCCCACGATTGAATTTGCACTTTTTTCATGATTTTGAGTTTCACTTAAACTGTGTTATTTTTCCTAAAAAGGGCTTCAAACCGAGCATATATATAGCGAAATTAAGAAAAACAACCTTTTGTAAAGGGAAATATCGAGAAAAAAGTTTGAGGCAAAAACCGCCTTTTTTTCATCTTTTTGTGGACTATAGCCCACGATTGAAAATTGCACTATTTTCATGATTTTGAGTTTCACTTAAACTGTGTTATTTTTACTAAAAAGGGCTTCAAACCGAGCATATATATAGCGAAATTAAGAAAAACAACCTTTTGTAAAGGGAAATATCGAGAAAAAAGTTTGAGGCAAAAACCGCCTTTTTTTCATCTTTTTTGTGGACTATAGCCCACGATTGAATTTGCACTTTTTTCATGATTTTGAGTTTCACTTAAACTGTGTTATTTTTCCTAAAAAGGGCTTCAAACCGAGCATATATATAGCTAAATTAAGAAAAACAACCTTTTGTAAAGGGAAATATCGAGAAAAAAGTTTGAGGCAAATACCGCCTTTTTTTCATCTTTTTGTGGACTATAGCCCACGATTGAAAATTGCGCTTTTTTCATGATTTTGAGTTTCACTTAAACTGTGTTATTTTTACTAAAAAGGGCTTCAAACCGAGCATATATATAGCGAAATTAAGAAAAACAACCTTTTGTAAAGGGAAATATCGAGAAAAAAGTTTGAGGCAAAAACCGCCTTTTTTCATCTTTTTTGTGGACTATAGCCCACGATTGAATTTGGACTTTTTTCATGATTTTGAGTTTCACTTAAACTGTGTTATTTTTCCTAAAAAGGGCTTCAAACCGAGCATATATATAGCGAAATTAAGAAAAACAACCTTTTGTAAAGGGAAATATCGAGAAAAAAGTTTGAGGCAAAAACCGCCTTTTTTTCATCTTTTTTGTGGACTATAGCCCACGATTGAAAATTGCACTATTTTCATGATTTTGAGTTTCACTTAAACTGTGTTATTTTTACTAAAAAGGGCTTCAAACCGAGCATATATATAGCGAAATTAAGAAAAACAACCTTTTGTAAAGGGAAATATCGAGAAAAAAGTTTGAGGCAAAAACCGCCTTTTTTCATCTTTTTTGTGGACTATAGCCCACGATTGAATTTGCACTTTTTTCATGATTTTGAGTTTCACTTAAACTGTGTTATTTTTCCTAAAAAGGGCTTCAAACCGAGCATATATATAGCGAAATTAAGAAAAACAACCTTTTGTAAAGGGAAATATCGAGAAAAAAGTTTGAGGCAAAAACCGCCTTTTTTTCATCTTTTTTGTGGACTATAGCCCACGATTGAAAATTGCGCTTTTTTCATGATTTTGAGTTTCACTTAAACTGTGTTATTTTTACTAAAAAGGGCTTCAAACCGAGCATATATATAGCGAAATTAAGAAAAACAACCTTTTGTAAAGGGAAATATCGAGAAAAAAGTTTGAGGCAAAAGCCGCCTTTTTTTCATCTTTTTTGTGGACTATAGCCCACGATTGAAAATTGCACTTTTTTCATGATTTTGAGTTTCACTTAAACTGTGTTATTTTTACTAAAAAGGGCTTCAAACCGAGCATATATATAGCGAAATTAAGAAAAACAACCTTTTGTAAAGGGAAATATCGAGAAAAAAGTTTGAGGCAAAAACCGCCTTTTTTTCATCTTTTTTGTGGACTATAGCCCACGATTGAAAATTGCACTTTTTTCATGATTTTGAGTTTCACTTAAACTGTGTTATTTTTACTAAAAAGGGCTTCAAACCGAGCATATATATAGCGAAATTAAGAAAAACAACCTTTTGTAAAGGGAAATATCGAGAAAAAAGTTTGAGGCAAAAACCGCCTTTTTTCATCTTTTTTGTGGACTATAGCCCACGATTGAAAATTGCACTTTTTTCATGATTTTGAGTTCACTTAAACTGTGTTATTTTTACTAAAAAGGGCTTCAAACCGAGCATATATATAGCGAAATTAAGAAAAACAACCTTTTGTAAAGGGAAATATCGAGAAAAAAGTTTGAGGCAAAAACCGCCTATTTTTCATCTTTTTTGTGGACTATAGCCCACGATTGAAAATTGCACTTTTTTCATGATTTTGAGTTTCACTTAAACTGTGTTATTTTTACTAAAAAGGGCTTCAAACCGAGCATATATATAGCGAAATTAAGAAAAACAACCTTTTGTAAAGGGAAATATCGAGAAAAAAGTTTGAGGCAAAAACCGCCTTTTTTTCATCTTTTTTGTGGACTTTTTTCACGATTTTGAGTTTCACTTAAATTGTGTTATTTTTCCTAAAAAGGGCTTCAAACCGAGCATATATATAGCGAAATTAAGAAAAACAACCTTTTGTAAAGGGAAATATCGAGAAAAAGTTTGAGGCAAAAACCGCCTATTTTTCATCTTTTTTGTGGACTATAGCCCACGATTGAAAATTGCACTTTTTTCATGATTTTGAGTTTCACTTAAACTGTGTTATTTTTACTAAAAAGGGCTTCATATATATAGCGAAATTAAGAAAAACAACCTTTTGTAAAGGGAAATATCGAGAAAAAAGTTTGAGGCAAAAACCGCCTTTTTTTCATCTTTTTTGTGGACTATAGCCCACGATTGAAAATTGCACTTTTTTCATGATTTTGAGTTTCACTTAAACTGTGTTATTTTTACTAAAAAGGGCTTCAAACCGAGCATATATATAGCGAAATTAAGAAAAACAACCTTTTGTAAAGGGAAATATCGAGAAAAAAGTTTGAGGCAAAAACCGCCTTTTTTCATCTTTTTTGTGGACTATAGCCCACGATTGAAAATTGCACTTTTTTCATGATTTTGAGTTTCACTTAAACTGTGTTATTTTTACTAAAAAGGGCTTCAAACCGAGCATTTATGTAGCGAAATTAAGAAAAACAACCTTTTGTAAGGGGAAATATCGAGAAAAAAGTTTGAGGACAAAACCGCCTTTTTTTCATCTTTTTTGTGGACTATAGCCCACGATTGAAAATTACACTTTTTTCATGATTTTGAGTTTCACTTAAACTGTGTTATTTTTACTAAAAAGGGCTTCAAACCGAGCATATATATAGCGAAATTAAGAAAAACAACCTTTTGTAAAGGGAAATATCGAGAAAAAAAATTGAGGCAAAAACCGCTTATTTTTCATCTTTTTTGTGGACTATAGCCCACGATTGAAAATTGCACTTTTTTCATGATTTTGAGTTTCACTTAAACTGTGTTATTTTTACTAAAAAGGGCTTCAAACCGAGCATATATATAGCGAAATTAAGAAAAACAACCTTTTGTAAAGGGAAATATCGAGAAAAAAGTTTGAGGCAAAAACCGCCTTTTTTTCATCTTTTTTGTGGACAATAGCCCACGATTGAAAATTGCACTTTTTCATGATTTTGAGTTTCACTTAAACTGTGTTATTTTTACTAAAAAGGGCTTCAAACCGAGCATATATATAGCGAAATTAAGAAAAACAACCTTTTGTAAAGGGAAATATCGAGAAAAAAATTTGAGGCAAAAACCGCTTATTTTTCATCTTTTTTGTGGACTATAGCCCACGATTGAAAATTGCACTTTTTTCATGATTTTGAGTTTCACTTAAACTGTGTTATTTTTACTAAAAAGGGCTTCAAACCGAGCATATAAATAGCGAAATTAAGAAAAACAACCTTTTGTAAAGGGAAATATCGAGAAAAAAGTTTGAGGCAAAAGCCGCCTTTTTTTCATCTTTTTTGTGGACTATAGCCCACGATTGAAAATAGCACTTTTTTCATGATTTTGAGTTTCACTTAAACTGTGTTATTTTTACTAAAAAGGGCTTCAAACCGAGCATATATATAGCGAAATTAAGAAAAACAAACTTTTGTAAAGGGAAATATCGAGAAAAAAGTTTGAGGCAAAAACCGCCTATTTTTCATCTTTTTTGTGGACTATAGCCCACGATTGAAAATTGCACTTTTTTCATGATTTTGAGTTTCACTTAAACTGTGTTATTTTTACTAAAAAGGGCTTCAAACCGAGCATATATATAGCGAAATTAAGAAAAACAACCTTTTGTAAAGGGAAATATCGAGAAAAAAGTTTGAGGCAAAAACCGCCTTTTTTTCATCTTTTTTGTGGACTATAGCCCACGATTGAAAATTACACTTTTTTCATGATTTTGAGTTTCACTTAAACTGTGTTATTTTTACTAAAAAGGGCTTCAAACCGAGCATATATGTAGCGAAATTAAGAAAAACAACCTTTTGTAAAGGGAAATATCGAGAAAAAAATTTGAGGCAAAAACCGCCTATTTTTCATCTTTTTTGTGGACTATAGCCCACGATTGAAAATTGCACTTTTTTCATGATTTTGAGTTTCACTTAAACTGTGTTATTTTTACTAAAAAGGGCTTCAAACCGAGCATATATATAGCGAAATTAAGAAAAACAACCTTTTGTAAAGGGAAATATCGAGAAAAAAGTTTGAGGCAAAAACCGCCTTTTTTTCATCTTTTTTGTGGACTATAGCCCACGATTGAAAATTGCACTTTTTTCATGATTTTGAGTTTCACTTAAACTGTGTTATTTTTACTAAAAAGGGCTTCAAACCGAGCATATATATAGCGAAATTAAGAAAAACAACCTTTTGTAAAGGGAAATATCGAGAAAAAAGTTTGAGGCAAAAACCGCCTTTTTTTCATCTTTTTTGTGGACTATAGCCCACGATTGAAAATTACACTTTTTTCATGATTTTGAGTTTCACTTAAACTGTGTTATTTTTACTAAAAAGGGCTTCAAACCGAGCATATATATAGCGAAATTAAGAAAAACAACCTTTTGTAAAGGGAAATATCGAGAAAAAAGTTTGAGGCGAAAACCGCCTTTTTTCATCTTTTTTGTGGACTATAGCCCACGATTTAAAATTGCACTTTTTTCATGATTTTGAGTTTCACTTAAACTGTGTTATTTTTACTAAAAAGGGCTTCAAACCGAGCATATATATAGCGAAATTAAGAAAAACAACCTTTTGTAAAGGGAAATATCGAGAAAAAAGTTTGAGGCAAAAACCGCCTTTTTTTCATCTTTTTTGTGGACTATAGCCCACGATTGAAAATTGCACTTTTTTCATGATTTTGAGTTTCTCTTAAACTGTGTTATTTTTACTAAAAAGGGCTTCAAACCGAGCATATATATAGCGAAATTAAGAAAAACAACCTTTTGTAAAGGGAAATATCGAGAAAAAAGTTTGAGGCAAAAACCGCCTTTTTTTCATCTTTTTTGTGGACTATAGCCCACGATTGAAAATTACACTTTTTTCATGATTTTGAGTTTCACTTAAACTGTGTTATTTTTACTAAAAAGGGCTTCAAACCGAGCATATATATAGCGAAATTAAGAAAAACAACCTTTTGTAAAGGGAAATATCAAGAAAAAAGTTTGAGGCAAAAACCGCTTTTTTTTCATCTTTTTTGTGGACTATAGCCCACGATTGAAAATTGCACTTTTTTCATGATTTTGAGTTTCTCTTAAACTGTGTTATTTTTACTAAAAAGGGCTTCAAACCGAGCATATATATAGCGAAATTAAGAAAAACAACCTTTTGTAAAGGGAAATATCGAGAAAAAAGTTTGAGGCAAAAACCGCCTTTTTTTCATCTTTTTTGTGGACTATAGCCCACGATTGAAAATTACACTTTTTTCATGATTTTGAGTTTCACTTAAACTGTGTTATTTTTACTAAAAAGGGCTTCAAACCGAGCATATATATAGCGAAATTAAGAAAAACAACCTTTTGTAAAGGGAAATATCGAGAAAAAAGTTTGAGGCGAAAACCGAATTTTTTCATCTTTTTTGTGGACTATAGCCCACGATTTAAAATTGCACTTTTTTCATGATTTTGAGTTTCACTTAAACTGTGTTATTTTTACTAAAAAGGGCTTCAAACCGAGCATATATATAGCGAAATTAAGAAAAACAACCTTTTGTAAAGGGAAATATCGAGAAAAAAGTTTGAGGCAAAAACCGCCTTTTTTTCATCTTTTTTGTGGACTATAGCCCACGATTGAAAATTGCACTTTTTTCATGATTTTGGGTTTCACTTAAACTGTGTTATTTTTTCTAAAAAGGGCTTCAAACCGAGCATATATATAGCGAAATTAAGAAAAACAACCTTTTGTAAAGGGAAATATCGAGAAAAAAGTTTGAGGCAAAAACCGCCTTTTTTCATCTTTTTTGTGGACTATAGCCCACGATTTAAAATTGCACTTTTTTCATGATTTTGAGTTTCACTTAAACTGTGTTATTTTTACTAAAAAGGGCTTCAAACCGAGCATATATATAGCGAAATTAAGAAAAACAACCTTTTGTAAAGGGAAATATCGAGAAAAAAGTTTGAGGCAAAAACCGCCTTTTTTTCATCTTTTTTGTGGACTATAGCCCACGATTGAAAATTGCACTTTTTTCATGATTTTGAGTTTCTCTTAAACTGTGTTATTTTTACTAAAAAGGGCTTCAAACCGAGCATATATATAGCGAAATTAAGAAAAACAACCTTTTGTAAAGGGAAATATCGAGAAAAAAGTTTGAGGCAAAAACCGCCTTTTTTTCATCTTTTTTGTGGACTATAGCCCACGATTGAAAATTGCACTTTTTTCATGATTTTGAGTTTCACTTAAACTGTGTTATTTTTACTAAAAAGGGCTTCAAACCGAGCATATATATAGCGAAATTAAGAAAAACAACCTTTTGTAAAGGGAAATATCGAGAAAAAAGTTTGAGGCAAAAACCGCCTTTTTTTCATCTTTTTTGTGGACTATAGCCCACGATTGAAAATAGCACTTTTTTCATGATTTTGAGTTTCACTTAGACTGTGTTATTTTTACTAAAAAGGGCTTCAAACCGAGCATATATATAGCGAAATTAAGAAAAACAACCTTTTGTAAAGGGAAATATCGAGAAAAAAGTTTGAGGCAAAAACCGCCTATTTTTCATCTTTTTTGTGGACTATAGCCCACGATTTAAAATTGCACTTTTTTCATGATTTTGGGTTTCACTTAAACTGTGTTATTTTTACTAAAAAGGGCTTCAAACCGAGCATATATATAGCGAAATTAAGAAAAACAACCTTTTGTAAAGGGAAATATCGAGAAAAAAGTTTGAGGCAAAAACCGCCTTTTTTTCATCTTTTTTGTGGACTATAGCCCACGATTGAAAATTGCACTTTTTTCATGATTTTGAGTTTCACTTAAACTGTGTTATTTTTACTAAAAAGGGCTTCAAACCGAGCATATATATAGCGAAATTAAGAAAAACAACCTTTTGTAAAGGGAAATATCGAGAAAAAAGTTTGAGGCAAAAACCGCCTTTTTTCATCTTTTTTGTGGACTATAGCCCACGATTTAAAATTGCACTTTTTTCATGATTTTGAGTTTCACTTAAACTGTGTTATTTTTACTAAAAAGGGCTTCAAACCGAGCATATATATAGCGAAATTAAGAAAAACAACCTTTTGTAAAGGGAAATATCGAGAAAAAAGTTTGAGGCAAAAACCGCCTTTTTTCATCTTTTTTGTGGACTATAGCCCACGATTGAAAATTGCACTTTTTTCATGATTTTGAGTTTCACTTAAACTGTGTTATTTTTACTAAAAAGGGCTTCAAACCGAGCATATATATAGCGAAATTAAGAAAAACAACCTTTTGTAAAGGGAAATATCGAGAAAAAAGTTTGAGGCAAAAACCGCCTTTTTTTCATCTTTTTTGTGGACTATAGCCCACGATTGAAAATTGCACTTTTTTCATGATTTTGAGTTTCACTTAAACTGTGTTATTTTTACTAAAAAGGGCTTCAAACCGAGCATATATATAGCGAAATTAAGAAAAACAACCTTTTGTAAAGGGAAATATCGAGAAAAAAGTTTGAGGCAAAAACCGCCTTTTTTTCATCTTTTTTGTGGACTATAGCCCACGATTGAAAATTACACTTTTTTCATGATTTTGAGTTTCACTTAAACTGTGTTATTTTTACTAAAAAGGGCTTCAAACCGAGCATATATATAGCGAAATTAAGAAAAACAACCTTTTGTAAAGGGAAATATCGAGAAAAAATTTTGAGGCAAAAACCGCCTATTTTTCATCTTTTTTGTGGACTATAGCCCACGATTGAAAATTGCACTTTTTTCATGATTTTGAGTTTCACTTAAACTGTGTTATTTTTACTAAAAAGGGCTTCAAACCGAGCATATATATAGCGAAATTAAGAAAAACAACCTTTTGTAAAGGGAAATATCGAGAAAAAAGTTTGAGGCAAAAACCGCCTTTTTTTCATCTTTTTTGTGGACTATAGCCCACGATTGAAAATTGCACTTTTTTCATGATTTTGAGTTTCATTTAAACTGTGTTATTTTTACTAAAAAGGGCTTCAAACCGAGCATATGTATAGCGAAATTAAGAAAAACAACCTTTTGTAAAGGGAAATATCGAGAAAAAAGTTTGAGGCAAAAACCGCCTTTTTTTCATCTTTTTTGTGGACTATAGCCCACGATTGAAAATAGCACTTTTTTCATGATTTTGAATTTCACTTAAACTGTGTTATTTTTACTAAAAAGGGCTTCAAACCGAGCATATATATAGCGAAATTAAGAAAAACAACCTTTTGTAAAGGGAAATATCGAGAAAAAAGTTTGAGGCAAAAACCGCCTATTTTTCATCTTTTTTGTGGACTATAGCCCACGATTGAAAATTGCACTTTTTTCATGATTTTGAGTTTCACTTAAACTGTGTTATTTTTACTAAAAAAGGGCTTAAAACCGAGCATATATATAGCGAAATTAAGAAAAACAACCTTTTGTAAAGGGAAATATCGAGAAAAAAGTTTGAGGCAAAAACCGCCTTTTTTTTTCATCTTTTTTGTGGACTATAGCCCACGATTGAAAATTGCACTTTTTTCATGATTTTGAGTTTCACTTAAACTGTGTTATTTTTACTAAAAAGGGCTTCAAACCGAGCATATATATAGCGAAATTAAGAAAAACAACCTTTTGTAAAGGGAAATATCGAGAAAAAAGTTTGAGGCAAAAACCGCCTTTTTTTCATCTTTTTTGTGGACTATAGCCCACGATTGAAAATTGCACTTTTTTCATGATTTTGGGTTTCACTTAAACTGTGTTATTTTTACTAAAAAGGGCTTCAAACCGAGCATATATATAGCGAAATTAAGAAAAACAACCTTTTGTAAAGGGAAATATCGAGAAAAAAGTTTGAGGCGAAAACCGCCTTTTTTCATCTTTTTTGTGGACTATAGCCCACGATTTAAAATTGCACTTTTTTCATGATTTTGAGTTTCACTTAAACTGTGTTATTTTTACTAAAAAGGGCTTCAAACCGAGCATATATATAGCGAAATTAAGAAAAACAACCTTTTGTAAAGGGAAATATCGAGAAAAAAGTTTGAGGCAAAAACCGCCTTTTTTTCATCTTTTTTGTGGACTATAGCCCACAATTGAAAATTGCACTTTTTTCATGATTTTGGGTTTCACTTAAACTGTGTTATTTTTTCTAAAAAGGGCTTCAAACCGAGCATATATATAGCGAAATTAAGAAAAACAACCTTTTGTAAAGGGAAATATCGAGAAAAAAGTTTGAGGCAAAAACCGCCTTTTTTCATCTTTTTTGTGGACTATAGCCCACGATTTAAAATTGCACTTTTTTCATGATTTTGAGTTTCACTTAAACTGTGTTATTTTTACTAAAAAGGGCTTCAAATCGAACATATATATAGCGAAATTAAGAAAAACAACCTTTTGTAAAGGGAAATATCGAGAAAAAAGTTTGAGGCAAAAACCGCCTTTTTTTCATCTTTTTTGTGGACTATAGCCCACGATTGAAAATTGCACTTTTTTCATGATTTTGAGTTTCTCTTAAACTGTGTTATTTTTACTAAAAAGGGCTTCAAACCGAGCATATATATAGCGAAATTAAGAAAAACAACCTTTTGTAAAGGGAAATATCGAGAAAAAAGTTTGAGGCAAAAACCGCC